>SKCR01021807.1:0-150565 GCA_019454045.1 Zanthoxylum bungeanum
TATGCAAATGAAATATGATAAATTCATTTATCAATAAGCATCAGGTTTATGAGATTCTTCAAACCAATTGAGCATGTAATGCTTGAAGCTTTGTAAAAGCTGTGCATGTTATAGTCCATATAGCTGATATAAGGAGAGGATACGTGATTAGTCCATATAAATGATATAAGAAGAGGATACATGATTTCCGAACAAACTGGTTAAGAATTTGCTTTGTATTGGCTAGCACAGCTTCAACTTTGTCTGCCTGGCAATTGAAGTAGAAATGAAATCTGTTACTTCCCTATTGGGTATCATTCAGTTCTCCAAGTCACAAAATTGTAATTTTAGGAACAAAGACACATCTCCCTGCCTCAAATTCAACACTAATATAACAGTTGAGGAATAGTCCTATTTATGGAACTGACCTCATTCATTTCAATGTATTCGAGTGGAAGATTTCCGACGGAGTTAGCAGGACATGGCAGGCCAAGAAGTGTTGACTGCCAGAAAAGTTAATCAGCAAATTAGACCAATAAAAACTGTGGGCTCATCAAACTAAGTAATTAGGATAAGATCACAGAACATCAAAGACAAAAATTAAGTACAACCATGAGTGGTGCAATATCAGCTTGATTGACATCCACCCTTTCAATTCCATCAAGGCCCCATTTATTAGGTGTTGGCATGTCATGTGCATGTTCATCAATAAAACGAAAACCACAATTAGAATGGTTTGTTTCAGAAATTGGCTTGGGATGTTGAACACCAGCTCCCCAAACAACAAGAGGGGTGTCAGTGTTTGTAGGATGACCATCTCCATGACTACCTGTGTGTACAAAAGTAATTATGTCAGCATCTTAGGTTGGGGGCTGCTTGGAATGGGAAACAGAAAGATATGTTACTAATGCTAAAGTAACCACTTTTACTATATAGGTGAACAAGATACCCACCAACAACCAAACAAATAATGAGTCAGCTAGCAATTCATGAAACAACCATCAATCAACGAAATCCCATCTGCTTGAGGATTATGGCACATCTTGAGATCAACTTGAAAGTTGAAACCAAAGCCCATAAAGACACACAATCATCTCTTATATGTATCAATCAGTCAAATATGCACTCAACAATTTTCTCTAATAGATAAAATGAGCTAGACACCACTAACATAAAGATTTTTAAGTGCTAAACCTATTGCTACATAAGGCAGGCATTCACATCAAATTTATAATAATCAGAAATGCAACTGATAGGGAGGCAAAGAGTCTTTGACCAGCTATAGAGGCTTGGGCTTAAAGTCCATCTTCTTGCCAAACTATTGTAAACTATACTTTACCTAGAAGGAAAAGCGTAAAAGAGATCTTCTAATGGATTTTACTTGGATGCAATGTAGCAAGAAAATTATCAAAGAAATCAATTAGATATTATAGTATTCTGACCTTTGTCACTCATCCCATGATCAGCTGTGAAAACGTATGCAGTACGATTGTCCTTAAAATAACCTTCGAGGAGAAAATACATACGCTCGGCAATATGGTCGACAACCTTCACATTATTGAGATAGATGGATGAAAAGGGCCGATGTGCATGTCCATTTGAATCACAACCAAGTAGATGTAAAAAAATAACAAGATTATCCTGTAGCAGTAACTCCCTCAACTTTGGGTCTTCGTTGGACCTATTAAGAAGGCTCTGAAATTGATCAAAAGACCACTCATCCAAAAATGACGCATCTGCAGTATCACTATCAAGTTCATAAAACTTTGAACAAAAGTGGGAACTATAGAAGCTAATCTATTAAGATAAAAAGAATTTTGACCTATAATATCATTGAAAATGATCTTTCTGATTCTCGAAGAATGAGGGGAAAAGGGATTGATCTAGAAACTAGAAAGATCTCTTGTTATTATTATGGGAAAAAACTGAATCAGCACATAGCTGAGAATTCAAGTTCATAGGTTTATTCCTAAGTTCTTTCTGCTTGAAGCTTTTAGTTAACAACTTTAAGAACACCAATGAAATATATGTTTCTAAAACAAATTCATTTGTGCTAACAGATTATGATTGAACAAACCAGTTGCAAAGTCTTCGAAGTCATGAGGATAGCTGTTCCAGGTGCTGTGCGATAAAGCTCCACAAAATATTGGAACAATATCTGGGCTACCATAAGAAATTGTATGTCGGCTTTGGTTAAAAACTGAATCAAATTCAACTGGATTAGCCTTCCACCCTGAAAATGGAAAAAGAACATGTTTAACAGACATAGAAAAAGCATGCAAGTTGCAACTAAAAAAATTTACAAGCAATATAATTGGTTAAAAGAAATATGAAAAGTAAGTATCCTGACCTTTTGTAACTGCACTAGGATCCTCATAAAAACCAGCGATTATGGAGACATGTCCAGGCCTTGACTCAGTTGGAGGCCGAGCATGAGACACTCCCCAGCGACCTTGGTTTTGAATCACATTTCTCAAAAACGGTGCTCTGAAATTTCCCTCCGAGTCCGGCTCATAAAATTTATCAGCACGTAAACCATCCGCTGCATTAACATTTTACACCCCCACCCCAAAAAAAAAATAAAAGAAATGAGTTATTAAATGTGATTAAAAAAATACGAATTAAGAGCTGGTTCTCAGGAACACCGACCTAACAGTCTAATTAAGAACGGGTTCAGTTTCATCACGTGGGTAAAAGGCAACTATTTTTTCTGTAAATAATCTAATCACTCATCACTACTTTCTCAAGCTCAAACTGGAAAGATATAAGAAAAAGTTAGATAAACAACCTTTTCTAACCCTCCACCTCTTCAAATGATATATAAGCAACCCCAATACCTCAAATTATGAATTAAGAGCGTATATCTAATGCAACCTCAAATGGGTCATCAATACAAATAATGCGAACTAATCAATTCATTTCAAGCTCAAAATCATTCAGACACTGATATTAAGCATTTTTGTAACTGTTGCCATTCTACTTAATTTTGACAGCACAACAACTAAAGTGTTCGGAAAACACCCACTTTTACTTAGCAGCTTATATTTACCAACCAAATGATTCCATTTATTAAAAACCAAAACAATTCAATCCAAAAACACACCCATAAACAAAACAAAACAAAACAAAAAAGATACATATACTATCAGAAACATATAACTAAAGACCAATTTTAGTTTTTTTTTTCCTTTTCATTGAGACATTTCAACAAACAGATTGTGTTTCAAAGATTGAAGCAGTACCCACGAAGAGAACGAGGCGTTTAGCAGGAGCGTTGAAGCGAGGGGTGACTGGATCCATGCCGTGAACAATGGGAGTCTTGAAATAAATATCGAATATGCTTAGCATGTACACTGCATGAAGGATCACGCCCAGAACCACCAGCCACATCTCCTGTGTCTTCAGCCATTTTCTTCCACTGCTCGTTGATTTTTCTCTCTTTCCCAAGATCCCATCGATGCCCATTTGTTTTCTTCTCGTTTTTGTTTCGCTCTGAACTTTTCTGTTTTGCTGGAGCAGTTGAGTTTATTCGAGTGCGGACAAGTGCAACAAACTGAAATTTTTAAATACACCCCTTATAGTTTTAATATTTACTTTCTATGCCAACCCACTTGGTCAAGCTTTGTTTGACTCGATCTTTTTCAGTAACCATGCTGTTTATTTTAACGAAGATATAACATGGACAAAATAGGGACAAAAATAATATTAAAATTGTTGACGGTGGATTTTGGTCTCAGGGTAATATTGGAATATCACTCCCGAGGAAATCCTCCTCCAACTGTGAATTTGTTTGGTCATGGGGGACCAAAGGCAAATTTAGCGGAAAACAAGAAAATACGCCAATCAGACAAGGTGATTTAACGTGGTTCGGCGGATTTTGGGATCCGACCTACGTCCACGGGCAAGAACAGGATGGTACTTTTTATTACTCAAATTCACTCCTCAGATCTCCTCTTTGCTTTTACAAATCAGAGCTCTATGACACTAATCTCTCACTCTTGTGATGATTTTCAGATGCCCTTTTTACACATGTTCTACCCTTCTATTTATAATAATACAGAAATCAGATTCCTATTTGTATAAGAAATCCTATTTGAACCCAATCTTCTCTTCTTGTAGGGTTTCCTGATCCGGTATTGCCTTCTTCTTCCGTTTTCCCTTTTGGATTCTGACTCTCTCTCCTTGCGAAAGTAGGATGTTTTCCTTATCTTATCCATAAGAATGGGGTGCTGTTGTCTTGAACACGGTCCGTCATCTGGTCGGTCTTTAATGAGGTCGGCCATGACAATCTTCTATGCTGAGGACGTTCCTGCCGACATCTATAGTGCTCGGTCATTTGAACCAAAGTGGTCGGTCTTCATATGAACTGGTCGGGTCGGCCTTATGATCTCAACCAGATAGCGAACTTACCCCTTTGTCTTTGTCGTGCTGTCTTAAATGCTGTAGCGCCTGAAAACACCATCAACATCTGTCCCCTAGTTCTCGGTTCCAACGAGTATGTGAGTTGGTGCCGGGAACTATATGAAGAGGGTGTGCTGATTGTTCTTGCTGGTAGTCGTCCCAGAATGCAAAAAAGAATCCTCTTGCTGTTTCGTTCATCTTTCCTCGAGACGCACAACTATCATGTCTTCTTTAAATGCCCATCAAATCAGCCTTTAGGGTTTCTTCTAACTTTCGACATTTGTCAAACATCCGCTGGGTTCCCGCTAAAATCGACGGTGATGTGCCTCCCAGTCATGACTATAAGAAAAACGAGGGTTTCACTGTTCCCATTTTTTTCTTTTTGGCAATCGTCTGCTTCTTTTCTTTGTGATCCACTTAACTCCGTGTTCTCGAAGCTCAAGCCGCGGTCTTCATCCTTCTTTGTTGCCGAGCACCTAAAGAACGAACACCACCTCACCGTATAACCTCCTGCTTTTGAGAAGAACAAGTAAGTTTTCTGGGCGATCTCTTTTTTTTTCTTTCGATGTGCCGTGGTTCTATTTGTTTATTTTGTTTAGGGAGAGACTTATGGTTTTGTTGGGTTTTGCTTTAGGGCACTTCTTTAGAGACTCCAAATCTAGTTTTAGCACGGGCACCGTGGGTAGCTTCTCGTAGACTGATTCTCCCCCTTTCTCTGTTTTTCTGGGTGTCAGGGATGTCTGATAGTAATTCTTCCTCCGAAAGGCCTGTCAAAATCTCAACTTCCCCTGCTGAAGAGCTCTCATCGGGCTCAGGGGCGCCCAGTGTAGAAGATCTCGACACTACCCCCACCCCTTCTGAGGTCGAAAATGACTCCTATCATCAGAGGGTTCCTCGGAAGGACCCAGAGCCTGGAGAACTTGGGTCGTCGGCTCTGGATATGAACCGTCCTTCCAAGATAACCGAGGATGATCTGGCGTTATTGCGGCAACGATACAGCATCCCGATAGATATTGCTCTAGAAGTTCCCGGTCCAATGGATCGTGCTAGTCAGCCTGACGAGGGCTCGGTGGCGCTTCTTCCTATCTTTTTTGAATGTGGGCTGCGGCTGCCGATGCAACGCTATTTCGCTTGGATGCTGGCCGAGATGGAGCTTGCCCCTTGCCAATTGAGCTTGAATAGCTGGAGGATCCTAGCCGGCATATATGTGGTCTGGCACCGGGCAGGTTTAGGTGTACCTTGCTTGGAAGAGGTGAAGAGGTTGTATCGTTTGAAGTCTAACCCAAAGACTCACTACGGTTGGTATTACCTCTCTGCTTACGATAGCTCGTCCAACCTTGTCCAGAAGCTCCCTGATTCCAACAAGAACTTCAAGGACTCTTGGTTCTGGGCAACTGGGGATTGGGGTCGGGTTTTGAGATCGTTTGAGGAGGATGTCTCGGTTCCAGACGTCTTCAGGGCTGGAGGTTAGGAGTCTAACGCCCCTTCATTCTTTCTTTGTCCCCGTTCTCCAGTTTCTTTTAGGTTTTCTAATTTCTTTGGTTCCTCCCAGCTTGTTGGCGAGATGCTCAAAGGTTTCTCGCCAGGTTCGGAGGCGGGTACATTGGGCTCGGGGATATGCTGCCCCCTGATGAGCGGAAAATATATCAATATTTACCGCCCCTTTTACTTAATATTTTGTTTAGTTTCTCGGGTTTGATGAATGTTTTGATGTGTTTTAGTTTATTTTGCAGATAAAATAATATCGGGACTCAATGAAATCATTTAGGACGAAATGTGGATCAAATAAGGGCAATTATTGGACTTGATATATTAATTTTGGAGATTGGAAATTTGAAAGGGCGTTTTGACGAAGTGCAGTTTTGGAAATTCCAGTTTTGCACATCTGTCGTATTTTGGGCATAACTTTTTACGCCGATATCGGATTGAGCTGATTCAAGTTCCAGATTAAAGAAGACTCAACGATATACAACTTTGAAAGAGAAAATATTTTCAAATTATGATGATTTCATGACCGAAATTGATGAACCATCCAGAAGTGTGTGGAGTGTAATTATTAAAAGTCATTATCAATCATTTTCAAAGCAAAATATTAATTAATTAATAATTAATAAAAATTATCAAATCAACACCAAACAAGATAAGAAATTATTGGAGCAATTATGGATTTGGTGGAGTAATTAGTGGAGAATTAATAATGTAATTGGTGGAGAAATTGATTGATGATTTGATGGTGGCAAAATTTTGCCTATAAATACCAAGCCATTTCATTTGTAAAATTCATACTTCTTCTTTGAAATTCTTAATGAATAAATAAGAAGATTGTATCTAGTTTGTTTATTTTTAGTTTTCAGTAATTAATTTTCAGTTTCGCACTTTCTTTTCTTTACTTTTCAGTCTTTACTTTCCGCAATTTACTTTTACGCACAGTACTTTTCTTTCTTTAATTTTTCAGTTTTTACTTTTCAGTAATGAGGAGGTAATTTCCCAAGCTAGGGTGAAAGGTAATTCTTTTACTGTTACTATTTAGATTAATCTCCCTTAAAAATAATATATTCACTATTTAAAATACTGATTAATAAAGGATACCGCTATATTGGTCGGTTGGTAAATTTATTTTGGTACCGCCTTTATGGCTGGATTATGGACAAATTTTACCGCCTATATGGCTGGTTGGACTTAATTTGACTTAATCATGATACCGCCATATTGGTCGGTTGGTAAAATAATATCACAAGTTTATATATTATTTTATGGGAGATATCTAAATTAGTAGTAGTAAAAGTAATTCCTTTTACCTTAGCATTTTATTTTATTTTATTTTACTTTTCAGTTTTACTTTATGTCTTTTACTTTTCAGTATTTTTACTTTATGTCTTTTACTTTTAAGTTGTACTAGCCCTAGTTATGTGTTAGTTATCTGGGGTTGTGATGAATTCTAATATCACCGGTTTATAAGAGGTTATTTTATAGTTTGGGTAATTTAAAGGTTTACTTATTAAGTCTTAAGCTTAATGCTTCTTGTTGTCTGATCACCAATAAGATTGATGTGGTAAATCTAAAATGAACTAGACATATGGATTTTAGGTTTCAGCCTCAGACTTAATAGCCCACGATCTTCCTTGAGGATAGATAACCCTTTAATAGATTTCCTTACAGGATAGGAATATACCTGTCGGGCTGGTACAGGTAATGGTAGCCATAATTGGAACTTAAACTTAATGAATCCAGATAATTTGGTTGACATAGACATATGGTTCAATTGGGTTAAACTGGGTATTTGCGTCTGACCATCGACAGAGGCTTTTGCATAATTTTGTGTTCCAGGTTAGTAAACTGATTTATTACACAAACATAAAATAACCACTTCATCTTTTAAATGATATTAGAATGATTCACGACCCTAGATCTTTGTGTCTTTTGTTATTTTTCCTTAGTATTTTCTTTTGTCTTTTTATTTATTTAATTTTGCAAAACCACTTTCAACCAATCAAACAATCATTCTATTTTCCATCTAATTAGATTTGTAAATAAATAGATTCAATAATTAATAACAACAGTAGGAATTAAGTCCTCGTGGGATCGATATTTTTATACTACTTGAACGATACGTGCGCTTGCGTTATACGTGTGTGTTTACGCGGTCAAGTTTTTGGCGCCGTTGCCGGGGACTTATATTTCTTGAGTTGTTAATTTTGAAGCTATCTAATTTACTTGTATCTAATTTTCTTTATCTGTAATTTTTACTTCTTTTATTTTTCAGGTGATTGAAAAATGGAACTTTATTGGGAGATTGAGAGAGCACGAGCTTTACTAGAAAATACACCCCAAATTTGGGAGCAACAGTCCGGTTTTCTGAGGCCTGTTGTCCAGCCCAACAATTATCACTGGATGCCAGAACCAAGCAATACCATATTTGCTAAACAAAACGCAATGGGGAGATGTGACATTTGTAATGGTAACCACCCTAGAGATTATTGCAAATACAAATACCATCCAGGGTGGCAGAGCTATCAGATCCTTCTTGTTATGACGAGCCATCACATTTCACAGAACCACATTTTCCATCTTATCCACCATCTACCTATGATCTTCATCAACAACCAGAACCATCAGAGGAAGATCAGTTGCTGAACATGCTCGAAGATATGTTCAAGAAACAAAAAGAAAAGTTAGATACAATGCTTGAAACAAGCCAGAAACAATTTGAAAGTATTCAGAGACAATCAGAATTCATTCAGATGATGACAGATCAAATGAGACAATTCACAGAAAACCAGGACTACATACCTCAAGAACCAGTTTCAAATGACACTGATGAAGCCTTCAAATACCAATCATTTCACAATGACACTTCAACAGAGGAAGAGGCTGAGCAGTATCAACAACCAGAGGTATCAGTTCAGGAACCCGAACCTGCAAAGTCTCAATTTGACTTTTATTATTTAGATTCTGACGAGGATGAAGCTGATCTATTTGTACCAACTGCACCAACAACGGATGATCAAACTTCAATCCTCAAAATGAAGATCTTGGAGCATGCTTTACCATGATGTTTGAAGAAGATCTATCTGAACCATCCATTCCAGTCATATCAGAGGATGAAGACAAAATCTAACATTTATTTTTCATTCCTCAGGTTGACAAATTTGAAACATGTATTTCACAGATGACAGATGAAGAGCTGAATATGGAAATTTTAAAATTCATCTGTGAAGAAAATATGGAACAAGAAACAGAGCAAATGGAGGAGCAAATGTCTGACCTTAATAAAGATCCAGAGCATTCAGGAGAAACATCGCTGTTTTGGGGAGTACAAATTAAAGATATCAACCAGAAGCTTGACAGAATGGAATTTCCATTCCAAGTCAAGCACCATATAAGACCTCCTGATTTTCTTTCTTTCTTTGCAGGAACCACTGGAACAACAAGGAGCAAAAAGGTGGCACAAGCACTGAATGGGACAAAACTCTTTTTGCCACCTTACCGTTGGAAGAGACCCTTCAAAAGCAACGCTCACGGGATTGTTTTTGATCGGACATCTAAAACGACATTGAAACCTCCATAACAGATGAATTTTAGTCACGTCTGGCTGAAGACGAAAAATTTAGCGCTAGCAGGGAGGCAACCCATGCAATTTGTTGTAATATTTGTTTTCATATTTTGTGTGAAATTTTTAATTTTGTGTTTTATTTTTGTAGGGAAAGGCACAAATGAAGCATTTTAAGACAGAATGAATTGTGTTTCGCAATCAAAGAAGAGAAACAATTCATTAGATGGCTGAGTAAGGAATGAAATCTTGAAACACATCCTAATGAATTTATACTAAGCGAGTGGCGTATTGCATACACAATTCAGTTGCCTTAATTATTGCTTTGATTTGCTTTTCTGTTGTAATTATCTTTATTTTCGTAGACAGGATCCAGACTTTTTGACCTTTCACGATTTCTTGTGTTGTTTAGCTAACAATCGTCCTCTGGAAGATACTTGTGCTATTATCGTATTCACCCTTTTCAGATACTATAAATTCAGCCCGTCATTACACTTTTGAAGGCATCCATAGTTGAGAAAGAAATACATAAAAAAATGGAAGCCACTTCAAGAAGACGAGTTGAGAACATCTGTGTGTTTTGCGGTAGTACCGTTGGTACTAAACTACAATACATAGAGGCAGCACAGGAATTGGGTCGAGTCTTAGCAGCAAGGAATATGCACTTAATATATGGCGGAGGAAATCTTGGACTTATGGGGATCGTTTCAAAGGCTGTACAGGAAGGAGGCAGTCACGTTTTGGGAATCATCCCAAAACCCTTGGCAGAGGTGAATCTTATTGGATCATCAAACGGAGAGGAACTGATCGTGCCAGGTATGTCTGAACGACTGGTAGAAATGATTAACCGTTCTGATGCTTTTATTGCTTTGCCAGGTGGCTTGGGCACATTGGAGGAATATTTATAGTATTTCTGGATACCTGGGCGAACCTGACATACACCAGAAACCGCTTGGACTGCTCAACGTTGATGGATTTTATGATTTTCTTTGTGTGTTTCTTGATGATGCTCGGAGAAATGGGTTCGTGTCGAAACCTATGAAAGAACTCCTCTTTACTGCCAGAACTGCTCCGGATCTAATTGACCACTCATAGCCTATGAACCACAAGTTGACCCTATCATTTCAAAGATAAAATGGTCCGATGATGATCGTGGTAAGAAGCGTCGAATAAATCTGGATCTTAACCTTTAATTTCCTGTAGAATTTCAACTAATCAGGTACGATTTTCTAAACTCTTCTTCTACTGTTTAAGACATTGGGGACAATGTCTCATTTAGGTTTGGGGGTGAGATATAGTTAATAGTACTTGTTTGTATTGTGTTTTTATTTTTAGTCCAAAATTTTTCGAAAAATACAAAAAAATTGAAAAATTTTCAAAAATTACAAAAATATTTTGTGTTTTTATGTTTTGACTAAAATGGTGAAATTGGTAAGAGATAGCTGAGTAAGGAGTTTCCACTCCTGAGACGTATCTCAAGCCTATTTTCAAAACAAGTTAATTTTTGTTTATTTCATTTTGAATTATTTAATTTGTGAATTCTCCATAAAATTGACTAAAATGGATCTTCATATGTTCAGTTGACAGATATTATCAACATATATAGTAACATACAGACATGAGCTAAAATTGAAAAGTTTGTAATATTCAGTGCTCTAGTTTAATTAGAGGAAGCATCTCAAAAAGCAATGGAGTAAAAAAAAAAAAAAAACGTCTGAGATCCGAGTTATTAAGTCTGTAAGGTGTTTTACACCTAGTGCCCTAAAGCCAATTGGTTTGGGAGTCACTGGCCCAAAGCTCGTTACATGGATCGAAGATGTTGCAAAAATATATATATTGAAGTCTGAGTAATTAAGTTCGTAGGGGTGTCTTAACACCTGGTGCCCTAAAACCAACTGTTTTGGGAGTCACCGACCCAACACTCGCTACATAGACGGAAAATATTGTATATAAATAAAAAATAGAGAAAAATCAAAGAAAAAAATCAGAAAAATAAGAAAAAATTATTCCATTGTTCCAAAAAGGTGTGAAATCTGATAGAACTTTAGGACAAAAATATTACTCTCTTATCAACTGCACTTATGACTGTTGTGGGCAAAAATGAGTTGATTAATATTTTGTTGGCTGTGTATATGGAGAATGGTAAATATAATCGGAGAATTTACTTATTCTGTAATTTAGAATGAAAAAAAACAACTATTGACTTGGAGTAGAAGTTTCACCTGATTAGTCACTAACATCTTTATTCTCTTTTCGCTTGTCTTTTTGCTTTTGTGTGCATTAGTTTTACTACATTTTACTTTTGTAAAATGTTTGTGGGTATCGTTGCTGTAAGCCCTCACGAGACTATAACTCGTCCACTAGGGACACCTAGGGGTTAAAGGCTTGTTGCATATGCTAAATGCAACCGTGATCCCTACGAAAGTGGCTTAGTTTAATTTTAATTTTATTTGTTGTTTTGCTCGAGGACTAGCAAAATCTTAGGTTTGGGGGTGTGATGAGCGGAAAATATATCAATATTTACCGCCCATTTTACTTAATATTTTGTTTAGTTTCTCGGGTTTGATGAATGTTTTGATGTGTTTTAGTTTATTTTGCAGATAAAATAATATCGGGACTCAATGAAATCATTTAGGACGAAATGTGGATCAAATAAGGGCAATTATTGGACTTGATATATTAATTTTGGAGATTGGAAATTTGAAAGGGCGTTTTGACGAAGTGCAGTTTTGGAAATTCCAGTTTTGCGCATCTGTCGTATTTTGGGCATAACTTTTTACTCCGATATCGGATTGAGCTGATTCAAGTTCCAGATTAAAGAAGACTCAACGATATACAACTTTGAAAGAGAAAATATTTTCAAATTATGATGATTTCATGACCGAAATTGATGAACCATCCAGAAGTGTGTGGAGTGTAATTATTAAAAGTCATTATCAATCATTTTCAAAGCAAAATATTAATTAATTAATAATTAATAAAAATTATCAAATCAACACCAAACAAGATAAGAAATTATTGGAGCAATTATGGATTTGGTGGAGTAATTAGTGGAGAAATTAATAATGTAATTGGTGGAGAAATTGATTGATGATTTGATGGTGGCAAATTTTTGCCTATAAATACCAAGCCATTTCATTTGTAAAATTCATACTTTCTTCTTTGAAATTCTTATGAATAAATAAGAAGATTGTATCTAGTTTGTTATTTTTAGTTTTCAGTAATTAATTTTCAGTTTCGCACTTTCTTTTCTTTACTTTTCAGTCTTTACTTTCCGCAATTTACTTTTACGCACATTACTTTCTTTCTTTAATTTTCAGTTTTTACTTTTCAGTAATGAGGAGGTAATTTCCCAAGCTAGGGTGAAAGGTAATTCTTTTACTGTTACTATTTAGATTAATCTCCCTTAAAAATAATATATTCACTATTTAAAATACTGATTAATAAAGGATACCGCTATATTGGTCGGTTGGTAAATTTATTTTGGTACCACCGCCTTTATGGCTGGATTATGGACAAATTTTACCGCCTATATGGCTGGTTGGACTTAATTTGACTTAATCATGATACCGCCATATTGGTCGGTTGGTAAAATAATATCACAAGTTTATATATTATTTTATGGGAGATATCTAAATTAGTAGTAGTAAAAGTAATTCCTTTTACCTTAGCATTTTATTTTATTTATTTTACTTTTCAGTTTTACTTTATGTCTTTTACTTTTCAGTATTTTTACTTTATGTCTTTTACTTTTAAGTTGTTACTAGCCCTAGTTATGTGTTAGTTATCTGGGGTTGTGATGAATTCTAATATCACCGGTTTATAAGAGGTTATTTTATAGTTTGGGTAATTTAAAGGTTTACTTATTAAGTCTTAAGCTTAATGCTTCTTGTTGTCTGATCACCAATAAGATTGATGTGGTAAATCTAAAATGAACTAGACATATGGATTTTAGGTTTCAGCCTCAGACTTAATAGCCCACGATCTTCCTTGAGGATAGATAACCCTTTAATAGATTTCCTTACAGGATAGGAATATCCTGTCGGGCGGGGGTAGCCATAATTGGAACTTAAACTTAATGAATCCAGATAATTTGGTTGACATAGACATATGGTTCAATTGGGTTAAACTGGGTATTTGCGTCTGACCATCGACAGAGGCTTTTGCATAATTTTGTGTTCCAGGTTAGTAAACTGATTTATTACACAAACATAAAATAACCACTTCATCTTTTAAATGATATTAGAATGATTCACGACCCTAGATCTTTGTGTCTTTTGTTATTTTTCCTTAGTATTTTCTTTTGTCTTTTTATTTATTTAATTTTGCAAACCACTTTCAACCAATCAAACAATCATTCTATTTTCCATCTAATTAGATATTTGTAAATAAATAGATTCAATAATTAATAACAACAGTAGGAATTAAGTCCTCGGGGATCGATATTTTTATACTACTTGAACGATACGTGCGCTTGCGTTATACGTGTGTGTTTACGCCGGTCAAGTTTTTTGCGCCGTTGCCGGGGACTTATATTTCTTGAGTTGTTAATTTTGAAGCTATCTAATTTACTTGTATCTAATTTTCTTTATCTGTAATTTTTACTTCTTTTATTTTCAGGTGATTGAAAAATGGAACTTTATTGGGAGATTGAGAGAGCACGAGCTTTACTAGAAAAATACAACCCACAAATTTGGGAGCAAACAGTCCGGTTTTCTGAGGCCTGTTGTCCAGCCCAACAATTATCACTGGATGCCAGAACCAAGCATACCATATTTGCTAAACAAAACGCATGGGGAGATGTGACATTTGTAATGGTAACCACCCTAGAGGATTTGGTTAATGACGCGGCTTTTGTTGAGTCAGGCCTCATTCAGACCATCCCTCCGGAAGTATCTGGCCGGTTAGGTAGGTGTCTGATGGCTGTTTTAAATTATCTTTCCTGTTTGTTTTCATCATGTTTGATATCTTTGCTATATGCTCGGTCCCTGATTTCCTTCTTTTTTTTTGTAGGCATGTCGAAGAGGCAAAGTTCCTTGAAAAGTTGGTCGGTACCGTGAAGAAGGCCGGCCGTGCTGAAACTTCCCAGGTGCGGACCGATCTCGTTGAGAATATATCTCCTGGACAAGTTCAAACAAGTGTTCGGGGGCTGTCCTCACCTTCTGGCGTGCAATCAATCAGGATCTGCTCACCTTGCCAGTCCGCCGAAACCTCTTAGGAAGAGGAGGCGTCAGTTCGGGACCGAGGAGACCGAGTTGGCCCATGAGGGAGAAGACGAGGGAGATGCTCCAGTCAAGAGGAAGGACATTCGTAGGGGTGAAGTCCTCTGAAAGTTCCTCCAGGAATCGGAAGGGCCATGTAGTCCTCGGGGTGGATGACTTGGGAGAAAGCATCCGGGAGGCTACCTCTCACTTAGTGCCGGCTTTTAATGAATTGGCCGAGGTGATTCCCCCGTGGGGAGGTCTCGAGGTACGAAGATGTATCTCCCGAGGGTGTTGTGGCTGAGATGAGTTCTCAGATGGCGAAGGTATTTTTACTCACTCCCCTTCTCGGTTTTTTGGATCTTGGTTCTCTCTTTTCTTGTATTTGACTCCTTCCTTCCTCCCTTTTTGTGTGCAGGCCAACTACCTTATGGCCAAGAACAAGGGTCTTCTTCTGACTCTGCTGTCCGAGGGCGGTCAGGCCCAGAGGCTTCAAAGTCGTCTTTCCGAAGTGGAGGCAAAGCTGGCTGACCGGGAGGAGGTGATCAAGAATCTCGAGGCGGCCGCTGTTGAGAATTTCAAAACGAACAAGGCTCTCAAAGCAGCTGCTGTGCTGGAAAGGAAACTTGCTGATAATGCCAGGGAGGACCTGAAGGTTGCCCAATCTGAGATTGGCGTTCTGAAGGGGAAGGTAGCAAGTGCTGAGGCCAAGGTGAAGAACAAAGATGAGAAGTTGCACGGGCCCGATATAGTCTTGAAAGGAAGAAAACCGAGCTTGAGGAGAGGGAGATTGATCTCGAGGAGAGAGAGAGTGAGCTGGAAAGAGAGAAGCTGATCTTGAGGCCGAGAAAGAGCCATCCGTCTCGAGGGAGTTGGTGACTGTGCCGAGATGATACCGATGGTGCTGCCTTGCCTGAATATGGACCCTATCTACGCGGCCACAGTTACTGTAAGGGGGACATTTCCGAGGAGGAGTTTCAAAAGTGGATCCCCCCCCCCCCCGAGGAGGTGATGGATCCCGCCCCCATCTCGGTCATTCCGGCTCCTGAGGTTCCTCCTGAAGAAGGATCAGGAGGTTCCTGCCATGGACGAGGACTGCCTTGAGATCCCTCCTCCTGATGCCGAAGTTGCAGCTCCTCCTCCTGGTGCCGAAGTTGCAGTTCCTCCTTCTGATGCCGAAGTTGCAGTTCCTCCTTCTGATGCCGAAGTCGCAGCCCCTCCTCCTGATGTCGAGCCGCTCCTTCCGTCATTTGAGCCAACTGAGGAAGAAGTTTCTGCCCCTGCGCGGGAAGAATGAGAAAGGGTAACCCTACCGGGGCCCTATGTACACTTTAACTTTTTCTTGTAATAATATTACAACTTGTATTTATATACATTTATGCATTTATGTTTGTTTATTCTTTCTTTCTCTTTTCTTCTTCTTCCTTTTATGCTTCTTGCCATCATTGCAATTTTAAAGCCCATCAGGGGTCAGCACGAGTTAGAGGGGTCTGGATTGACCCTGTGAATAGTGAGGCATTTGGACCCGGGGGAATGTTATGTCCCCGGTCCGGAGAGCTGACTTGGCGGGGCGTATCTTGACTCCGAGCTGAGTGAGATATTTGGGTTCTGGGGGAATGTTACCTCCCCAGGCCGAAGCGGCCGACTCGGTGGGACGTAACCCGACCCCGAGCTGAGCGAGATACTTGGGTTCTGGGGGAATGTTACCTCCCCAGACCGAAGCGGCTGACTCGGCGGGACCTCGCCCGACCCCGAGCTGAGCGAGATACTTGGGTTCTGGGGGAATGTTACCTCCCCAGACCGAAGCGACTGACTCGGTGGGACCTCGCCCGACCCCGAGCTGTTTGAATTACTTGGCCCTGGGGGAATGTTACGTCCCCAGTCTAAAGACAGGCTCCGGGGAATGTTACGTCCCCGAGCTGTAAGAGTCACTTGGCACTGGGGGAATGTTACGTCCCCAGTCCAAAGACAGACTCCGGGGGAATGTTACGTCCCCGAGCTGTAAGAGTCACTTGGCACTGGGGGAATGTTACGTCCCCAGTCCAAAGACAGACTCGGTGGGACATTGCCCGACCCCGAGCTGTTAAAATCATTTGGCACTGGGGGAATGTTACGTCCTCAGTCCAAAGACAGACTCCGGGGGAATGTTACGTCCCCGAGCTGTAAGAATCACTTGGTACTGGGGGAATGTTACGTCCCCAGTCCAAAGACAGACTCGGTGGGACATTGCCCGACCCCGAGCTGTTAGAATCATTTGGCACTGGGGGAATGTTACGTCCCCAGTCCAAAGACAGACTCCGGGGGAATGTTACGTCCCCGAGCTGTAAGAATCACTTGGTACTGGGGGAATGTTACGTCCCCAGTCCAAAGACAGACTCGGTGGGACATCGCCCGACCCCGAGCTGTAAGAATCACTTGGCACTGGGGGAATGTTACGTCCCCAGTCCAAAGACAGGCTCCGGGGGAATGTTACGTCCCCGAGCTGTAAGAGTCACTTGGCACTGGGGGAATGTTACGTCCCCAGTCCAAAGACAGGCTCCGGGGGAATGTTACGTCCCCGAGCTGTAAGAATCACTTGGCACTGGGGGAATGTTACGTCCCCAATCCAAAGACAGGCTTCGGGGGAATGTTACGTCCCGAGCTGTAAGAGTCACTTGGCACTGGGGGAATGTTACGTCCCCAGTCCAAAGACAGGCTCCGGGGGAATGTTACGTCCCCGAGCTGTAAGAGTCACTTGGCACTGGGGGAATGTTACGTCCCCAGTCCAAAGACGGACTCGGTGGGACATCGCCCGACCCCGAGCTGTAAGAATCACTTGGCACTGGGGGAATGTTACGTCCCCAGTCCAAAGACAGGCTCCGGGGGAATGTTACGTCCCCGAGCTGTAAGAGTCACTTGGCACTGGGGGAATGTTACGTCCCCAGTCCAAAGACGGACTCGGTGGGACATCGCCCGACCCCGAGCTGTTAGAACCACTTGGCTCTGGGGGAATGTTACGTCCCCAGTCCAAAGATAGATTCGGTGGTGGTTGTTTTTTGCTTTTTCAAAGGGTTTTGCCAGAAAATGATTTTTTATTCATGCTTGGGGGCGTGCTGCCCTCTTTACAACAGTTGTTCCGGTTCGTTGTTTTGCCTGGTTTCTGCAAAAAAAGAAGAAAATGGAAGAAAGGAAAGTTGATTTTTACGGGAAGTATTTTCTTAACATTTCGGCGTTCCACGGTTTCTTCAACCTCGTGCCGTCCAGATGTTCTAGGGTGTAGGCCCCTGGTCTTACTACTTCGGTGATTTTGTAGGGTCCTTCCCACTTGGCACCTAACGACCCTTCTTCTGGTCGTCGGGTGTTCAGAGTCACCTTCCTTAGCACTAGACTAGATCGCCTGCTAGGAAGGAGCGGGTCCGAACTCTCCTATTGTAGAAGCGGGCCATTCTCCTTTGGTAGATTGCTGCTCTTACTGCTGACTGTTCTCTTCTTTCTTCAATCAGGTCGAGGTGGTTTTTGATAAGTTCTTCGTTCAGCTCGTTCTCGAAGTGTCGGACCCTGTGGGTTGATATTCCGATCTCTGCTGGGATGACGGCCTCACATCCGTATGATAGGGAGAAAGGTGTCTCTCCGGTTGAATCTTTGAAGGTCGTCCGGTGCGCCCACAGTACTTCTGGTAGCTCCTCGACCCACAGGCTCTTGCTTGATCCGAGTCGAGCTTTCAGGTTTGACTTGATGGTTTTGTTGGTGGCTTCAACCCGCCCGTTTGACTTGGGATGGGCTGGCGAGGCGAATTTCAAGGTTATCTGGAGGTCTTCACAAAGTTTCATGAATCCCCTGATGTCGAACTGCTTTCCGTTGTCGGTGATGATCGCTTGGGGGATTCCGAACCGACAGATTATATTTCTTTTCAGGAACTCTGTGGCCTTCTTTTCTGAGATGGTGGACAAGGGCTCTGCCTCTACCCATTTGGTAAAGTAGTCTATGGCCACGATTGCATATTTTGCCTGACCTCGTCCTTTCGGCATCGGCCCTATGATGTCTAGCCCCCACTGTGCGAAGGCCAGGGGCTGGATATGGTGGTCAGTTGCTCGACGGCCGCTGATGGTAGAGGTTGGCATTCTTCTGGCAACCTTCGCATTTTCGTGCTATCCTCATGCCATCCTGGTGCATGGTTGGCCAGTAAAACCCTTGCCTCAAGGCTTTGAAGGCGATTGATCTTCCCCGGCGTGGCTTCCGCAGATGCCTGCGTGAATCTCCCTGAGCACGTAGTCTGCTTCTTCTTCTGGTGCTAGGCATCTTAGGAGGGGTACGGTGTATCCTCTCCGGTAGAGTACTACTCTTCAATCAGTGAAAACTTGGTACTCTTGAATTTCAGCTTCCTGGCCTCTTTTTGTCTTCGGGGTTTCTCTCCGTTTCTAGATATCTCCTGATCGGCTGCATCCATGAATCTTCGCCTTCTCTTCTAGTACATCCACCTCTGTTTCTCCTATGCTTCTCTCTCGGAGGTATATAAGAGGGATTATCCTGGGGCTTTCTGTCTTCATTGAAGAGGCGAGTCGGGCTAGGGAATCTGCTTCGCAGTTATCTTCTCGTCCGACCTGTTAGAAAAGTACGTTTCCCACTTTCTCCACCCACTTCTTCACTTCGGCTAGGTAAGCTACCATGGCCGGTTCCCTTGCTTGAAAGTCCCTTTCAGCTGTTGTATTGCTAGCTGAGAATCACTCCTGATCACTACGTTGTGGACCCCTACTACCGTACATAGCCTTAGCCCGGCCAGTATTGCCTCGTACTCTGCTTCATTGTTTGTAGTTTTGAAGGCGAATTTGAGGGCGAGCAGTATCTCTTCTCCTTTTTACTTTTTAGTGCTACTCCCCCGCTCCGTAGCCGTGTGAACTTGCGGATCCGTCCACAGACATTTCCCACATGTCTTCTTCCACCACGGCCAGGACCTGTGGTTCTGAACTCTGCTATGAAGTCTGCTAAGGCCTGCCCTTTTATTGCTGTTCTCGGGAGGTAGGAGATGTCGTGCTCGCTTATTTCTACCGACCACTTCATTAGTCTCCCTGAGGCTTCTGGTTTTTGCAAGATTTGTCTCAGGGGATAATCCGTGTATACCTTGATAGGATGAGCCTGAAAGTAGGGTCGTAACTTCCGTGCCGCGGTGACCAGGGATAGGGCAATGAGTTCGTGCGTGGGGTATCGAGTTTCTGCGTCCAGTAGGGCTTTACTGACATAATAAACCGGTTTCTGGACATGGTCGGTCTCTTGTACCAGTGCCGAGCTTACTGCGTGCTTTGAGACGGCCAGGTATAGATACAGTGTCTCCCCTGGGAGGGGTTTGGCTAAGAGAGGGGGTTGTGCCAGGTATTGTTTTAGGTGCTGGAAGGCTTCTTCGCACTCAGGTGTCCAGTCGACCCCTTTTTGAGCTTTTTTGATGACTTTGAAGAAAGGATGGCATTTGTCGGTTGCTCGCGAGATGAATCGGTTGAGTGCGGCGATTCTTCCTGTGAGGCTTTGTACTTCTTTAACTGTCCGGGGTGATTTCAGGTCAAGCACGGCTTGTATCTTTTGCGGGTTCGCCTCAATGCCTCGTGAACTTACCATGTAGCCCAGAAATTTTCCTGAGGCTACCCCGAATGCACACTTCTCTGGATTGAGCTTTAAACTGTGTTTCCTCAGGAGTTCGAAAGTTTTCTTCAGGTCGGCCACATGGTCTCTTGGTTCTTCGGACATAGTTATCATGTCGTCGACATATACCAGCATGGTTGTGCCGATGAGCGGTTTGAAGATTTTGTTCACCAGTCTCTGGAAAGTTGCCCCTGCATTCTTCAACCCGAAAGGCATTACTTTATAACAGTACAGCCCTTGGTCAGTGATAAATGTGGTCTTCTCCTCGTCCGCAGGGTGCATCTTGACTTGATTGTATCCCGAGAAAGCGTCCATGAAGCTTAGCAGCCCTTGGCAGGCTGTTGTATCTACCAGTTGGTCTATATTTGGGAGGGGAAAGCTGTCCTTTGGACATGCTTTGTTGAGGTCGGTGAAATCTACGCACATTCTCCACTTTCCGTTAGATTTTTTCACCAGTACTACGTTGGACACCCACTCTGGGTATTTTACTTCCCGGATGAAACCGGCTTTCACAGCAATTTTTCCACCTCGGTCGCTACTGCTCCGCACCGCTCCTGGTTGAATATTCTCCTCTTCTGTTTTACTGGTTTGTGTAATGGGTTCACTGCTAAGCGATGGCTTACGAATTTTGGGTCGATTCCGGGCATGTCATCGTGTCCCCATGCAAAAACGTCGGGGTACCCTTGCAGACATTCCAACAAGTCTTTTCTTAGGGCCTGGTCTAAACTTCCCCCTATTTTTATTGCTTTTCTTTGGCCCGAATAGCTTTTTACTTCTTCTAATTCTTCGGCTGCTCCGAGCCGTGCAGCTCCATCGGGTCGAGGAGCAGGGTCTTCCCTCGTGTTCTCGTCGTCCTCGTCCCTCTGTCTCTTCTTGGTGCTTTTTTCCACGCAGAGGGTCTCTCGTGAGTAAGTGGCAAAACAGCTGCGGGCTACCTTCTGGCTTCCGCATATGATCCTGATCCCTTCCGCGTGGGGAATTTCAATTTCAAGTAATAACAGGACATTGCAGCCTTGGTTCTCATCATGAAGGGCGGCCGACAATGACTTGATAACTGCTCATGCAGTCTACTACAGTGAAGTTTATCATGATTGTTCGGGTTTTGGGGGCGGCTCCGATTGTCATTGCTAGTTGAATTCTTCCCAGCGGGACGACCGTTGATCCCCCGAAACCGTACAGGGGGGTGATGTCTTTGGTTAGAGCTGTGCATTCTACCCCCAGGCTCTCCAAAGTTTCTTTGGAAATTATGTCTACTGCGCTCCCGGGGTCCACCAAGATTCTGTCCACTTCTGTGCCGCCGATTGTTGCTTTGATTATTAGTGCGTCGTCATGGGGGAAACTTACCCCCTGAGCGTCTTCATCGGTGAACATGATGGGTGTCGACCGACTTCCTCGGGGGTTTGGGATTTTTTCTGTTTTCAGCACCTCTGTCCCCCGTGCTCGGCTATAATTCTTCCTCGACCGGTTAGAGTCCCCGGCCAGCGTTGCCCCTCCTGCGATGACGTTCACCTCTCGATTCCTTGCCCTTTGTCTGGCGGCCATGATCTCGTGGTCTATGTAATTGTTCAGGTACCCGTTCCGGGCCAGGTCCTCCATTTGTTCCCGCAGGTCCTTGCATTCATCGGTTGTGTGCCCTTTTAGATTGTGGTGCAGGCAGTAGGATCTTTTGTTTTTTCTGTCTGGGGGGAACCTCCTGAGGTCGGGCTCTATTAAGAGGCCTTTCTCTCGTATCTCCATGATGATTTCCCCTGGCGGCTTGCTTAGGGGAATATATGCTTCCTCTCGGACCACATGGTTTACTTGAGTTGCGGGCCTTTTGCTTTGATCCTTTTGTGCCATTGGTTTGAACTCTCTGGGTCTTGGGTTGAACTTCCGGAATTCTCTCTCCGGTCGCCGATGGTCTTCTCTCCTGGTTACCCTTTCTCTGGCGGTTGTCCCTCTCCGGGATACCTTCTCCTCGCTTTCTAGTAGAACGTACTTCCTGGCCACCTCTAGTGCGGCAGCGTAGTCTGGTGTCTCGTGGATCCTCAGGTGGGTCCACAGTTTCCCGACTCTTAGGGCCCCTTTCAGACTTTCCAGGGCTTCCTGGGATTCGTACCCTCCGACCTCGAGTACAGTGATGTGATACCTTTCAATGAAGCTTTTCAGTGTTTCGTCGTCTCCTTGCTTCATGAGCCTTAGTTCTCCTATTGTTTTTTTAGGGGTGCAGGCTCCTTTGAAATGTCGGATAAACGACTTCTTAAGTTGGAGAAGCTCTGAATGCTCCTCGGGGCCAAACTTCTATACCATAGGATGGCAGGTCCCCCTAAAGTTAAGGGAAATACTTTGCATATGGCGTCGCCCGTTACTCACTGTACTTCCATCAGGAGGACAAAGTTTTCAATGTGGGATTTTGGGTCGGAGTGGCCTTTGTATGGTGCCATGGTCGGCATGTTAAATCGCTTCGGAAACTGTGCTGCCTTTATTTCTTCCGTAAGGGGAGACCCCTCTTCCTCGCCTCGGGTGTCTCCCGCCCCGATCTTCAGGCTTTCTCCCCATCTGGTCATCTCTTTTCTCAACCAATATTTTATTTCACGGGTTGTGCCCCCGTGCCGCCTCATGTGTTCTTCTGTTCGCCTGTCGCCCCGGGAGTGGCGTTCTTTAAACTCAGAGGTCTCCTGTACGTCTTCGTTATACTTTCTATCCTCCCTCTTGGAGTTGTAAAAACTGTCGGAGGAGGGGTCGGGTGATTGTTCCTCCTCTTCTTCTTCCCATGTGTCTTCTGATCTTCCTACCACCGCAGATCTTATCCCATAGGGGCCTCTCTTTCTGGGTCCCTCGTCTTCACTTACATCTACTACTCTTTTCCCTCTTTCTCTCCTCTGTCCGGCCTCGGTTTCAGTTCTCTCGTTGTTTGCTCCTTCCATTCTTTCTAGTCGATCCATCATAGACCTCATCCCATCTTCCATTCTTTTCATCCAGTCTATTGCCGGACCTCCTGGTTGGTGATTTCCGTCCTCCGCCATTTGTCTTATCACGTGAACTGCTTTTTGTGAAGTTTCCCCACAGACGGCGCCAACTGTTGACGGTGGATTTTGGTCTCAGGGTAATATTGGAATATCACTCCCGAGGAAATCCTCCTCCAACTGTGAATTTGTTTGGTTATGGGGGACCAAAGGCAAATTTAGCAGAAAACAAGAAAATACGCCAATCAGACAAGGTGATTTAACGTGGTTCGGCGGATTTTGGGATCCGACCTACGTCCACGGGTAAGAACAGGATGGTACTTTTTATTACTCAAATTCACTCCTTAGATCTCCTCTTTGCTTTTACAAATCAGAGCTCTATGACACTAATCTCTCACTCTTGTGATGATTTTCAGATGCCCTTTTTACACATGCTCTACCCTTCTATTTATAATAATACAGAAATCAGATTCCTATTTGTATAAGAAATCCTATTTGAACCCAATCTTCTCTTCTTGTAGGGTTTCCTGATCCGGTATTGCCTTCTTCTTCCGTTTTCCCTTTTGGATTCTGACTCTCTCTCCTTGCGAAAGTAGGATGTTTTCCTTATCTTATCCATAAGAATGGGGTGCTGTTGTCTTGAACACGGTCCGTCATCTGGTCGGTCTTTAATGAGGTCGGCCATGACAATCTTCTATGCTGAGGACGTTCCTGCCGACATCTATAGTGCTCGGTCATTTGAACCAAAGTGGTCGGTCTTCATATGAACTGGTCGGGTCGGCCTTATGATCTCAACCAGATAGCGAACTTACCCCTTTGTCCTTGTCGTGCTGTCTTAAATGCTGTAGCGCCTGAAAACACCATCAACAAAAATTATATTATTTTGACTTCTTTTTTTGAAACACAATCAAAACGATGTAGTTTTGATTGTGTTTTAATCCCCTTTTATATGTTTGGATTAATAGAATGGGATAAAAGGAAATGAATGGGGGTATGTAATAGATTATATTAATCAGGAGTATTGAACCGTTGAAAATGAGAAATCCAAATTGGTGAGTTAATGATGGAACATAATTTAAAAAAATAACATTACTTATGAAGATAAATTTGTACATTGAAAAAATAATATTAAAATATTTATCTTTTTTACTTTTATAATCTAAAATGGCAAAATTGTCTTTAAAATATATCTAGTTACATTTCATTTCATTACCTTTTTTTATCAAATAATATTTCGAAATATTATATTACAAACTTCTCTTTTTTCTCAAATATGTAATTTCCATTATGTTCCGTCCCCTCCTCTTCCATCACTCAAAATAATGAATTTTAAATATTTTAAATTATATTATATTTCTTTGTGGCCCCTTACATCAATCCAAAATATTGCCCTAGGTAGGTAAGTTAAATATAGCCTAGAAAGATCCAATACTTCACTGGGTAGAAATAAAGCAACACGATTTTTTTTTTATACAGATGCACCACAAAGTACCGGTATTTTAGGGTGCATCCGCACGAAAATTTCATGCAAACGCAATAAAGAATGTCTCTCTTTCTCTATGTGTGTGTGTGTTGGGTTTGTGTATTAACAAATTATGTAATAAACCAAGTTCAATTAACTTGTAATAAATCTTGAAAGTATCAGAGCAATTGTGCACATATTTGGATGAAACTGGATGAAAATATCAGAGCTCACGTTTGAGTTGGGTTTGTTCCGGAGTTCGAACAAAGTTCGTTTATGTCACGTTCATTAGTTCGTTCGAACGAAAGTTGGCAGAGGCTACTCGTGCATGTTACGTCCTTCACCCCGTGCGAACGAAATCAACTAGAAAGTTCGCATTCGAGGTACGTTTGATAGGTCGTTTGAACGAGTTTGCAGCAGAATGTGCATTAGCCACGCGTTTGAGTTAGGTTCGAACTCCCATGCTTATTTGGCTTATATTGGACGCATTTTGAAGGCTTTTTAAGGCTGGAAAATCCTACATATATAAAGAAAATCTTAGCCACTTTTCCCTGGATGGGAAACACTAAATGCAGAGCTTCCATATTCTTTTGTTTCCTCGTGTTGAGAAATCACCTTAAAGACTTATTGAATCATGTGTCTTCTTTCTTTTGGTGAGTTTTTTTTTTTTTATAGACATCAACACAAACACAATCCTAACCAATATCATAAACCTTCAGAGTTTTAAGGTGGAGATTGATAGTCGGAGTTCCGACATCTCGAGTTCGCAGGTTTAATTAACTCAGAGATTTTAGAGGTTCTGAAGAATACTGCTTGGTGCAGGCTCAATGAGTTCTTCAGGTTACTACAGTAGAAATATTTGAGTCCGCAAAGTTGTTGTCATAGGTCATATAACCATCATTATAAGTTTTCTCTATATAGTAAATTCGTATGGTAACTTATGTTCAGAGTGATTTTTCTCTTTTAAAAATTTTCTACTCCGACAACAAATCTTGATATTGATTGCTTATTTACTTTGTGCTATTTAATTATTGCTTTGATTGAGATTGTGACCATTGATCAGACATAGAGTGTTTAGACTTAGTTATAGAAACTCTACCCTAAACTTGTCTTAGATATAGTTATTTTATAATTCTATTATTTACACCTAATTCCCCATTAGTGTATACGGTCAGAAACTATACGAATTCTCAATATCAAATGAAACCTTATTTTGAAACACAACTAATTATGGAAATGAAAAACATTAACATGCTTTTTATCTTTATCTTGATAATTTACTGCGTACTGTGAATTCTAGAGACTGCAATAAGAGAGAATATCTCAGCAGCAGTACAATGACCATGAGACCAGCTTTGACCACTCATTTAATTTATAATGATACCAGCTGGACTAGAAATTTAATGGTATTGGTATATCCCCATGAACCAGAATTAATGAAAATCTAAATTTAATGGCCAAATTTGCAGAACATTCTAGTTTCAACTTTTAGCCTTCAGGGCTCTGGCAACTTGGTGAAACCTGCAAAGCAACTTAGACGAATGTAATTATCAACAGAAGATGGAATGGACGCCGAAGGTGAGACCTTAATAACAAGGTCTGCCATTGGATTAACTAAAAATCGTACCTAAATGCACAAGGTTTCCGCTACCGATTAGAGTTTGGGGAATGTCATGATATACACAGTTTTACCCTTTTTTTTTCACATGGAGGCTGTTTACTTTACCATCAAGTTAGGAACGACCTTCGACATTGTATCGACTAATAAAAATAAAATATTTGGAAACCAATTTCCTGAAACCATTGAGCTTCCATCCATCCATAAACCAATTTCCTGAAACTACTGAGCTTCCATCCATCCTTACAAGAAGTGATTCCACCTCACGGAAAGTATTGATTAAAATCTATAGCACCTCAATTTCAAACGTAACCTAGCCTATCATCACATACAATTTAATATAAACACTTTCAATGGGCAATCATCTAAAAAGCTGAAACAAAAACAAAGGGCTTCAATTGAAATGACTAGTGACCACGGAAACTAAGATGTCAATCTAACTTGCAAAATCAAAATAACTGCACAAAAATCAACAAATTTTATGCAAACATTTTCAAGCATAGTGTCGATTATAGAGACTTCTAATGAAATACTGCAATATCACCTATGCAACTAGCTGAGCCAAAACCTCAGCACGTGAAATTCAGTTTCTCACAAGCAGATGCCTAACTAAAACCAAGATTTCGAGGAAAATGGACATAAAAGATCATATACAAATTATCTTCTCTCTTTTGTTTCCCTTGAACTTGAAAAAAATAAATCAACATACAATATCTAGACAAGAACTTCCTCTCCATCGTCGAAACTCAAGTTCAATGCTTGTAACTTGAAGCCTGAACCCTGTATGATCTCAACCAAATTGGCAGCCACTCCTGTAGCTTGCACTGTTGTCTGTTTCTTTAACTGAACAAAGAGAACAGAATGGTGAGTATACACTTTGAAGGCAGAAACATCACGCTCATAGAAAGTGAACTGCGATATCAAATATGTAATATTTTATTCTGAACAAGAAGAAACTCATACACACCTCAACAGTGGCAATGCCCTCGAGGACTTGAACCTTTAGATCAGAGATTCCTTCAGTTCCCTGCAAAAATACACGACTAAGCAATCTCCAAGCACACAAAATAAACTATGACATTCTGTCTGTTTGAGACAATAACTGAGCTTTTACTACAGCAGTTGTCTCACATAAGTAAACTTGCTAGCAAGAATATCCAAACAAGAAAGAGTAGTAATTCTAAAACACAAGTTGACTAGAAAAATATCAACTAGTCTGCCCGACTTCACACACTAGACGAAAATTTATCAGCAAGATGGATTATTTGTTATGCATCGGATAATTTTTTTAACAAGCTGTTTTAACATCAATTTCCACCAAGTACTGTAAATTCAAGTTAACCCTTTGCCACCATCAACATCTTTGTTGCATCTCTTCACATAAAAGCTCATTCAGTGCCAAATATATTTCAAATGCTAATAAATGAAACAGAGCATTCACTTGCAAACGGAAAAGAACCTTTATTTTCCATTTGCTATAAGATAATAGATTCATTTTCATTACGAAAGTAACATTTTATTACCTGTAAGGCCTCAGTCACAGCAGGAATGGCTGTTTCATTCAATGTTCCGTCAGCCTTCATACACAAAGCAACCAAGCATAAGTAATCTATTAAGCAAAAGGTTCAAAAGGAGACCAACATTAATAACCACAAACCGAAAGGAAAACAAGGCAACATAACAATTTCTTGGGCACATTCAAGACCACATCTGTGTACACGAAATTTTTGTTGGCGTATTTGCGGTTTTGCCGGGTCGCACAGCGGAACGTGAAAAATATGATTTTTCGAATTTCAAAATTTTTCTTTGGACTATTAAAATAAACTATTTATTTTAATATTTAATCACAAATCAAATTTGGAATTACCCAAATTGCCCAAAGTGCAAACTTTTTGCATTTTGCTCATTTTAGTCCAAAAGTATCAATTACACAATTAAAGTGTTTCCAAAACACTATCAAGATGATTAATATACATATAATGTATCCAATTTAATCCATAAAATGAAAAGCCTCAATTTAGTATTAGGTATAAACCCTAGAAATTTCAAATAATCAAATTAATCAAATTTCCACCAAATTGACTTTCAATCTAGCATTAATCATTCCTAGGTCGAGTACGTCTTTACCATTTCTAATATAAAATGTTGACGAAACTGTAAATTTTATTCATAACAAAATATTGTTCATACACGTAATTACAAGGAAATACATGATAAATCGGCACGCCGCCGAGTACCAACTCAACAATTTGAAATTACTAAGAATGAAATTCAAAGGAAGAAAAAAAAAATAAGCTTCAACACACACACACCCCAAAACAAAAATGCTGGAATGCAAAAAGGGCAAAGAGATAATACACATGACAACTATTAAGTCAAAAGCATCAAATGTCTCGCAATATTGCAGACATTACTGAGATTCAACAAGTTTAAATATTTCAATTAGTTATTGCAAGAGAGATGCAACATTTAAAATACACTGACAAAAAAAAAAAAAAACAAAATTTGCCATAATTTATGTATTAGTAATCAAATTTCAATTGCAAGAGAGAGATCATCTCATTCTTATAAGTAACCCACAACCCAGATGCAAGTAAGCAGCATATAAGTTATTTTCAAGAACCAATATAAAGAAAGAACAAAGTACCTGGAAGTACATGTTGAGCTTGTCCGAAGGAGAAACAGGAACAGCAGCAACAGGCTGAGGCTGCAGCTCATCTGAATCTGCTGCCACTGTTTCTTCTCCTGCTTCAGTTTCTTGCTCTGTGACCAAATTTTCCTCTTCACTTGAACTTAATATTCTCATTCCATTAAAACCCCACTTCTGCTTGCTGGTTGCCAATGTCAGTTTGGTCTGAAAATTGAAGCTTCTCATGGGAATTGTCAAAGAACAAGAAGAACGTATCACTTTGCTAGTGTGAAGTTTTGTTCTGTAAGTTGAATGTAGTGTTGAAGATAATGGGACTGTTGCCATTTTTTCGTGGCAGTGTCTTTGGATTTTTTTTTTTTTTTTGATTTGAAGAGGGAGACTGCAAGTTATCAACTGAAGTGAAGATGGTGTTCGGTGTTTCGATGCTTCTATTTTATCCACTGCATAGCGAGATTGTTTAGGGTGTAGTTACTCGTACCTATCATAAGTTGTCGTCTTTTGGATAGCCCTCGATTTATGTGCTTTTCATTCATATATACATATATATAAGAAAAATGATATTGATGGTGACAAAATAAATCGTTAGATTTTTTATTTTTTATTTTTGAAAAAAAAAAAACTCAAAACTAACCTAGTTTTGCTAACTATTTTCTCAACCTTTTGTGATTCATTTGTACAAATACCATTGCCATATATACATACACACGATTAGGTTCCAGTCAATACCTTACCGTCCACATAAAGTACACATTTAGTTAAAAAACATAAGTTTTTTTTTAATCTTTATATGCCCTTACAATTCACATAAAGTTCACATGAACAGTTTGAGGGTTTTAACTAAGGATGACAATTTCGCCAAAAAACATGCAAACCTGCAAAAACACACTCGCAATGGGTAGGATTTGGCAAATACTTAAGCGGGTTTGGTAATTTAAAACAAAACATGTTGCGTGTTTGGTAATTAAGCAAAACCAACGGATACCCACTGCGAGTATCCGCTACCCGCAATCTTAATTTATTTTTTATTTTATCTTTAGGGCAAAAAAATCTCTCATATAAAAGGACTCACTAACTTACAATTTTTGAATTGATCTCTTTTAATATTTTTGAATTACTTTTAGTCATGATTCAATAATTTTGATAATATGAATTTAATATAATGAAAATATTCAGCTAGTGATTCATGTATATAATTGTGATAATATGAATTTGACATTATATTATAAATATTTTAAACTTTTATTTATGTGTCCTAATTTGTAAGTATGTTATGAAAATGTATCAATATTTAATTAAAAAGATTGTATTATTAAGAGTATAAAGGAATTCAATATTTTAAAAACCCGCAAAAAATATGTTGGGTACCAGTGCGGGTTTGGTAATTTATTTTTATATGCGGGTTTGATAATGAAAATTAAATCCCGCAACGAATATGGTGCGGGTTTGATAATTTATTTACATATGCGGGTGCGGGTTTGGTAATGACAAACCCGCACCAAACCCTACCCACTGCCATCCTTTAACTGAGTCAGCTAAGCCTTAGCCAATCACATGTGTGTCGACTGGTCCCAAGCTCTCATTTCGAATTTTTTAATATCATTATACTTCAGTGAAAATGATACTTGAATTCCCAACGTTTGGGAAAAGAGATATAAAACCCCCCTAATCTTTAAAAAAAAAAAAAAAAAAAAAAAAAGACATGCAATTCCCATTCGTTAATAAATTTTGTTATGTTTGATGAAAAATATGTAATTTAATTTGTTTATTTATTATTCTCACATACTAATCATTTAACTATTAAACAACTAAAATTTATTAAAAAGAGAGTTGGATGTCTTTTTTGAAACATTAATAAGAGAGTGTTATGTCCAGTGTTCAATTATCATTTACTTTTTACTTTATCTTGAATTATTATCTCATTAGACTTAATAAAATTTAAATTTCTCTTTATGATTTCACCACTATTTGTTTCCCTTTTCATAGAGGCAATTAAAAATATACATTGTATATTATACCCCAATCATCATTCTGCGTATGAAAACAAATAGATGCGTATTTAAGAATGTATTTAAGCAATGGGTAATAAATTTTTTTTTTTGAAAACCCCACCGTCAAATCACCCCTTACCCGGACTGAAACGGAATGGGTAAAACCTCCGACTATCCCAGACACTTACGAGAAACGCACCGTTGGATTCGGCGTAATAAAAAATTGCTCACTTTAAAAGGCAAGGCAAGGCCAGGCCAGCTTATGTGACTGCATGCAAATTTTGTTCTCCAATTCCCATTATGTTAATAAATGTAGGAACTGCAACAAAATTGTTAAAAATGGCAAGGGAAGGTAGAGAGAAATGAGAAAACAAGAGATAACAAGTTACCATCTATAGAGAAAAAACAAAGAACAAAATGAACCAAACTCATCTTTACAAAAATAAAACATATCATACACTATTTACAGAATTTTAATGACTCAAATGCTATTCATATAACTTTTAAGAGAAAAAAAGGTATACTAGTAGCCCTAGGACCCTAATCAGTAATCATCACCCTTTCTATAGGACGGTACACGAAGGATGTGCCACTGGAAAGGCCTTTTTAAACTTCGATTGCTTCGATGATGATTTCTGCAGATATATATATATAAGATCATCGGTGTTGGTATTTCTATGTATGTAGCTCTAAGATGAGGAAGAGGAAACATAATGTTTTTTCAGAATGGAGAATCAATCTACGGTTTTAGGAAAACTTTATAATAAATATCAGAAAAAATTTAGATTTGAAAGTAGAAATATTGTAGATTATTTTAAAAACCTAATATGTAGAAATGGTAGTACCTGAAAAATTAAACTCTAGTTAATACCTCGAGTATGGCAGCCAGCGGGAGATGATACCAACAATTTATGAGGCTGACAAGAATCTGTGGAACCGCTGTATTCTTTCCTGATTGTGATGTGAAGATCTTGCCCGGGATATTGTTCTTCTTTTTCTCCGATAGAAGATATCTTCTGTGTCTAGAACATATGTAATCTGCCACAAAATAACATCCTTTTTATTGTTTGAAATACTGAACAACAAGCAGTCATTCATATCACATGGCAACAAATTCTAAAATGAATATGGTAGCCCAAGTGTTGAAGAAGAAAGGTAGAAACTAAAGCAAATAGCAAAACTATGCAAGTAATAGCAGCAACCTTGTATGAGTTGCAAGCTATCCTGCACTCGAGACCATTAACCAATTGAACACCTTCCATGGCTATGCATGTAGCAGACAGTTCATCTAGGCCTTCAAATCTACGCTTGTTTCTGCAAATGTCAATAAACAAAATCAAGTTAGAAACTTATGTAACTGATAAATTTCAAAATCCTTATCTTTGGTACTGTGCTTTCAAGCTAATAAAAATGCTAAAACCATCTATAAATGAAACCTGAATGGTTTAGAACCATGTTTTAAAAACAGGACCGGTGATCTAAAAGGTTCAATAGGTCATTGGTTCGATCGGTTGAACTGGTAAAACCGGATGATGTCATAAATAGTTTTAATTAATTAAAATTTATAAAAAAAAATATTAAATATTAATTTTTGGTTTTACAAAAATAAATTAATAAGAAGTCCGGTTCACCAGTTTTGACCAGTTTTTTTTAGATCCAGTTTTTAGTGTTAATCGGACCGTACTCACGGCCGGTTCCATGTTCGACCAATTCAACCGGCCGGTTCAATCCGGTTTTCAAAACACTGTTTAGAACTTGGGTATGCATAGTTTCAATGACTTCAACTTAAAGTTAAATGCCCTGCTTAAATGGCCTATCCAAGCACACACAAAGAATACCTGATTGCCAACTTAGTTGGGCATGCTGTATGCATACCTTCAATGACTTTTCAACTTAAACGCAATACCTACTTGTGGCAATCATAACCTAGACCTTCATTGATACCACCCCTTATTTGGAGAAAGAACCTTACAATTATCAGAAGTGATTTAGGAAAGAGAAACACATTTTTATCTGCTCCAGTACTTACTTTAATTGAGGAAAGCGGAGTAATTAAAGAACTACATAATCTGAACTGCAAAGTTAATACCTCTTAAGAGCAATGCCATGGGGCTCCTTTTTGCCAGGAAAGGCAGACAGAAAATCATTGAGCAGATAAGCTGCAAAAATAGGATCCATGGAAACAGCAAATGCCTCCGGCTTTTCTATCACATTATCCATAAGCTGGATGGATAAATGAGATGGGGAAGATGACTGCAAAGAGAATAAAAAACACAACCATGTTAACAAATAGTTGCATAGACAATGAAGTTAAAAATGAAAAATGGAAGAAAAGCCCCCTCGATAGAAGGAGCCCTCAAGGAAAAAAGAAAGGAAAAGAGCTGGGAGCTACTAAAGGCAAGCAGTGAGTATATTGATGGGTATGTGTATGTAGAGAGCAAGAAATAGAGGGAGGGAGAGGGAGAGAGAGAAAAGAAGAGTGCAAAGGACTTAACGAATTTCATTCGATATATATTCTCTTCATGAAGGAGGACACGGGCATTCTCATAATAAACTGAATCAATTTGCTTCCCATGTTTCCGGGATTTTTCATACTCGTATAACTGAAGAAGCTTATTATCCATCTCATCAGCTGCAACAGTTTGAAGCTGCAGCAAGAACTAAAATTTAGAACCTTCACAAGGAAACACTAGGGTAGAGGCAATAAACTATTTAAAGGAAACAAAGTGAGCAAACCTGTTTACATAATCTATATAGTAACTTATCCAAGGTAAATAACACATATGACTGATTTCCTATAATAGCTCGACATTCATCCTCAAACTTGGCATTATCAACAGATCCATCAAGCAAATTGTACAGTGCAGTCATAAATCTGCGCAGCATACAGATAATAAAACCTTCAATAATAAAATGCATGACGGACTACTAATTTGATTAAAACTAACTTATGTGATGTTGAGCCACCTGGCATAGAGGTCTGAGCAACTGGCGTCCTTAGAAGTTCTCCGTTTCAATTCAGCACCTGTTGTATACATTTTTGCCCACTGAATTCTTTCATATAGAGTCTGGCAATTCAAAGAGAATAGTTAAAAATAGAAATGATAAGCGATCTTTAAAAACACCAAAACATTGCAATTACTTACTTGATGAAGCCGGAAAAGCACATAAAGTTCATCATTTCCATAAAAAATTCGAGAATTTTTCCTTTCTTCATCAAGTGAAGTTGCTGGCACAAACTTTGCTAGAGGCTTAACAGACAGGAGAAAACGTTCCGACAGTGGCAATGACATGCCATCTCCACCCACAAAGTGTTGATCAGCCATTCCATCTGCTTCACCTTCACTCTCAGCCTTGCCATCATCTTCATCTCGTTCCGCATCTTCCTCCTCTTCATGCTCCTCCCGGGAGCACTTATCACCTGCGGACTCACTCCCTGAGGCATCATCACCGGCCACAGAAGCATTTTCGCTGTCCTCATCATAAGCATCAGCATCTGCATCGTTTTCTCCTCCAACACCCTGACGTTGTAATCCTTCATCATTTTTAGACTGATATTGCCTGCTTTCAAGACCATGCTTTGCCTTGGGCAAGGTCTTCACGCCAGCATCACCATATACACCAAAATTATCCTCCTCAAAATCACCATTGGGCGATAACTCGCCCTCTTCTTTTTCAACTTTGGAGGGCGCAACTGATTTTTCGTTATAATTATTTCCTTTAGCACCATCTCTTAATGCTCCATTTCCCAATAACGTTGGTTTTGCTAGATGACCGCCCTGTGTCACGTATACTAACAAATTAACATAAAAAATTAAGAAGAAAGTCTCCTCTTCCCAGATGGTACATATATACCACCTAGGATCTCAAAGTTTTCCAAACTGTAAAATCATACCTCTGATGGAGGGACTGCATCAACATTAGCTTCAGGTTTCTGGTCATCATTAGCAGCATCACAAGGTCTCAAAGAAGCAGCACCACACCCTTCAAATTAAAGAAATTCTCAACATTGCAGCAGGATTCAAGTTTTATACACACACGCAAAAAAAAGTGTGACCACACTTACGTACAATAGAAAGGAAATCAGAAAGACTATCTAGATTGACATAAGAACCAAATACTATATAAAGACAATATCCATGCAATTGATGAACCTAAATTACAGACCTGACATCACTTCAGTCCCAGTTCTACCAAGACTGTTTTCTGCACCAACTGCATGTGAGGCATTGGAATTTGCTACTGGTTCGCCAGATGCAACTTGTATACTAATTCCGGACCTCTGATCAGAAATATCTACATTTTTCTGCTCTTTTACTAGCTGAAGGGCACTACAGGACAGATCGTCTCTGTAAACACGATCCAAGTCCAGAACATTTTCTTTAGTTACAGTATCCCCATTGGACAAAGTAGTTCGGCAAAAATTATTTAATTCTTCTGAAGTGTTTTCATCTCCATTGCCAGAAGCTCTTGGTTGTCTAGAATTCACGGTGCCATCAGGCCCAGGACTTCCGTCGCTTTCCACCATGCTTGCTGCACTGTTAATTTTGACAGAACGCCTACCTTTTCCCACGTTTTCATCACCCTCCACATCTCTGGGCCTAGAACGAACACTCAGCATTGGCTCCAAGAAGGAAGTCCAAAGCTTCATAGCTTTATTCAATTGATCTTTGGTCGAGCACATCTCTTCACAAGAATATTGAACAAGTTTGTACAGATCTTCATGAGCGTTGCTATCAGAGGATCCATATTCCAGGTGTGGAATTACAGGTTGTCTGTGACCGGCAGCAATAGCGAAAAGTACATCATCCTCTGTCTGCATATTTTCTTTCAACTCCTTAATTTCAGCCACCAAAGCTGCAAAATCAAGTTCTGAGTTTCAAAATGGAAGAACAAATGAAAGTTCTTTGCATGCTTCATATCAAAAACTCCTTAAGATGTATAAAATCATCCATTAGTTAGACATTCTCATATATGCTATGAACTGCCCATTAACTTGAATAATACTTTTACTTACATCTTGTGCTTAAGTTCTTCGAATCTTGTTGCTTGAAGTAGAAGCTGCGATGATCAAGCGATTTGTAATGGTTTTTAGCATATATTTCAGCCCAAACCTTGTTAAAATCTGAACGACACCTAGTCCACTCTTCTTGTTTTTGCTTCAAACGGGTCAAGATAACTGGTAGTGCAATTGCTGGATTTTTACGCAATATGTCCATCACATCAAGACCGTGATCACCATACAAACGCTCAATGCACCTTAAATTTAAAGCTGCAATGTGAGCAAAAGAAATGAGACAGTCAATAATAAAATTATAATCCTGGTCAATGGAATAAAATATGTCTCTCGAATATGATGTATATTCAAACCAGTAAAGTGGTCTTTTAGATGGAAGGGGATCTCCAGAGTGATTTTATTTTCATTGATGCTATTCAGCAATTCCTCTGCACGCTTAGTAGTTGAGCTCACAGATTCTAACAACATGTCCAGCTCAAACCTAAGTCATCATAAGCTCATCATCAGTTGCCAGAACTAATGAGAAAAATTATGATTATCTAGACTATTCCAAACCATGATCATAGTTACAGTTTAAAACAACACCAAGGACTGAACAGTGTATACCAGAAAAACCGCATCCGATCCTAAAATATTCTACTCAAAAGTACTTTCATCCCCTTTTATTCATGATATAGACCAAATCTAAAAGCCAAGATAAATAAATCACAAACCAGTATCATGCACTCGTACCTATCATCTTCACATCTGAACAAGCTTTCTTCATACTGATTTCTACGCATATGTTTAAAAGAGTAGTCCTCACTTCCAGAAGTCACGGAAACCCAGTGATCATTCAGAACTTGAGCACCAAGTTCCAATCTCTGGCTTGCTGAAGGTATTGGATACTACAAAGTAACACAAAATAACCAAATCAATAACCAAAAAAAAAACTATACATGAACAGAATATAACTGGATGGTCATACATCATCTGGAAGAAGCCGATAGCTGGGTGTACAACGTTGACAGTTAGAAAGGTCAAGCTCTTGAATGGATTTTGCATAATACTTCTCCTTGTATCTGTCCTTTTCTTTAGTAACTTCCATTTCACGCTTATGTTCTCTATTTTTGTCCTCTATCTTCTCAGATCTGGATACATGTCCATCATCACATGGTGATTCTACAATCAACAAGCAAGCAACATTAGAACATACAATACACAAGGGGGGAAGTCATTAGATATTATCAAGCAGTTTTACACCGGTCAAGATAATTATAAATAAATAAAGAAAGAAAATACACCATTTTACGTACTTTTACTCATGACACCAGCAAGGAACCCATCTGCAAGAAAAGATCTTGATCAGAAATAGCCATCAAAACTAAAACCAAGAGAAGCAACTTAAGCAAGATAGCTTTAATAGTTACCAATATTCTCACAACGCTCAAAGAAATGATTGAACTCATCCATAAGATCTGTATACTTTCCAAGTAAATCAGTAACCTAAAAGGAAAGGACATTAAGTTAACAAACATCATAGAACAGTCCATCTCACAATTCTGCTCTTCCATAAAATAAAAACAATTAGAATTAATAACCACAGAAATATAGATTTTCAGTCCCGCACAGTTATCAAACTCGTATCTAAAATGATTAAATGAACATATCATTAAGGTAAACAGGAGGCAAAAGCTTATGATGGTCAAAAATATGCCTGCAAAGGTCGAAAAGATGAATAAATTATCTTACATGAGATTAAAAGGCTCAAATAACTGCAAATACAGCAGAGGACATACCAAATTTTGTAAATCATTCCTTTTAATAATTCTGTTGCTATAAATATGAAGACACTTCAAGAATGCCTGATAATCATCTGAACACAATTTCTCCTTAACTTTGTCGCAGAAAATGAACCCTTGGTTGTACATGCCTGGCACAGTAACCAAGAAACCTCAGAACAATAAAGAAACTAACATATGAAAGGCAACCAATTTATGCATAGAATTATCTCAAAGATAACATAAAGTGTAATCCAAAACACTGGTTCATATTGACATGCTACGTATCACCATAAAAGAAGCTGCACAAAAAGCTCAAGTCCCTTTTCCTTGGGTTAGAAAATTGGAAAAATATCCTCGTGAAGCGCATCTTGTTAATAACATCAAGATCAAGTATCATTTCCCCAGGCTCATAAAAAACGTAGATTTTAGTTCATATGTCAATGATAAGTTTCATCATTTGATAGAAAGGTATGATTATCATGAAAGAAATAAAAGGGTCAAACTAATCATGTCCAACTAACAAGTTGTGTAGATGATATCCCCAAATCCCTAGAGGGGGGGAGTATTCTAATTTCTAACTATAGAACATCATACTCTGACAGGAAAAAGCATCTAAGTATCATCGACAATGACCTAAAACGCTCACCAAGCACAAGAAGAATAGATAAGATACTAGTAAAGGGTAACACAGAGAAAGCTCCTCCACACAAACATGCCAGAAAATAAGTTCTTCAAAACAACCCTATTACGAACTACATTTACAATTTTACATAAAATGTATAAAAGAAAATACATAGGCATTGGTGCATTAAATGGAATGATTACTCACTCTTCATGGTGTCTTTGTCATCATAAGAAGCAAAGTTAGAATTCGCTCCAAAACCTTCAATTTTCTTGGCAGACTTCTTTCTGTCAGGAAAATGATGCAAGTTGAAGTCCCTATTATCATCGTGCTCAATTTCTCTATCATCTTGATCAAGATTTCTCCTATCCCGGGTTTCCTTTTCTGCACGTCTCATCTGCTCCTTCTGCATTTTTATCACTAATTTGTCATCATCCATCTCAGGGCGATCAACACTAAGATCACGATCAGCAGGGGAAGTAACAATCCTATCTCGCCGGCGTTGCTGGAAAATTTAGATTCACTAGCTTAGCAATACGAATCTTCGTAAGAAAGTAGAAGAAACACACACGCATACTAAAAAGAACGAGAGAGAGTAAAACAAAAAAGAAGGGCAGAGCAAATACCTTGTCTGTTGGCATTTGCTTCAATGCCGGTACACCGGCACTTCGCTCATTGCCATGTTGTATTGAATTTCGGCCAAATGGAAAACTATGAGTTAGAGATGTTGCCGAAGAATCAGGTAAAAACCTAGTGAATTCCTCGAGAAGATCTGGATGGTCCCCAAAAAGAGAAGCAACCTGCAAAATAGTTAAATAAAAACGATCAAATGCAAATAATTAGCAGACAAATAACAACTTTCAAAAAAAGATTTGGTGAATATAGAAAGCTAATAAAATCATCCTAGGCAACAGAAAACTTTTTAACATTTATTTACCTCACTGTAGACCTCATTAATATCCTTGTGCTCCTTCCTATACATATTCAAAATTTCTAGGAACGATTTATAGACATGTTCATCATTTTGGAAACGTTTCTGTTACAAGGAAACCCATTAATCAAAAAATCTAAAAACCAACATTTTCACCTCAAAATAGCATAATGGGATAAAGCTTTCACCTTTATTTTATTTACGAAAGTAATTGCTTCTTCAAATTCAACCGTTTTCTTCGGAGGAGCCTCATCCTCATCAATTGTTATTTCGTAACCCTTCGGCAAAAAGGTATTGAATCCAAAAATTAAGTTATTATGTCCTTTAAATAACTCCTTCACCCTTGCAATGACGCCAGCAGTATCAGTTCTGCAAAACGACAAAATTAACAAACAACAACTCCATTTGTCACCCCGCAATAACTACCCACAGAAATTGAATATACCTCTGAGCCTTGAAATCTTTCATGACTTCTAGGAACATGTCATATTTTTCCCTTTGGTCTTGAAACATGTCCTTTACCTCCTTGAGATAAGTTAATGCATCATTCGTTGTCAGTTTCTGTGAGGTAACCATTCCAACCATTATTCCTCCTCCTCCACCTCCTAACCCACCACCAACACCTCCGTCTCCACCGCCTCCACCTCCACCTTCCACTCCCCCTCCTCCCGTACCTGGAAGTTGGGGGTGTTGCCCATAGCTTCACAGCAAAACAAAAAAGCTATATTATAACAAAAGAAAAAAAAAACACCCTTTACCCTCAACTACCCATATGTTCTTGAAGATAATAGCAAAACCTAACTGCGTGTGCACTAGATTTGAAACTTAGGCACTACTGTTGTACCCTACAACTTTCATGCTAAATAACCCAAACCCATTTCTTAGAAACACACAAATCGTAAATATAATTTTAAAAAACAACCATTAACGTATGAATCCTCCGTCTTTAATAATCAAATTACAAGCAAACAAACACAATTCACAAACAGCACAATAACCCAACACCATAATCAACCAAGCATAATAATAAAAAAAGCTTACGATTCACCGCGAGGAGGAGCAGTAGTTAAGGGTCTTTTAAATTGTGACCCACCATATAAATCGTCTCTTATTCGTTTCATTTCTGAAAACAAAAGCAAATATTACACAAACAGGCAAATTCAAAAGGGAAAAAAGTTTATTTCGAATTAAGAAAAAAAAAACTCACATGATGTGAGGGCTAAGGTGTGAAACAGAATAAGAGATCTCATAAACAAACAAATAAACTTAGAAGCAAGAGTTTGATCGGGTTACAAAAGATAAAATAATAAGTTATTTTATCTCAAGTTTTATTTTCTTTTTTTCTTTTTAAGAGGTGATGAAATGAGAATGGTGAGGGAGGATCTTATTAGAAAATGGTGAGAGTCAAAATTTAAAATTGCTTGTGAGAGAGAGAAAAGGTTTTTGCTTTTTCAAATTGAAAATTGCAAATTGCGATTGCACGAACAAGGTTATTAAAAAAAAAAGTCTAATTTTGGAAGCAGTTTTTTGTGGGTTTCTTTGTTGCTTAAGTGGCTTCAAAAGAGGTTTAGTATTTATTCGGTATGATTTTTAATAGAGATAAATGAGTTTTTTTAATTTAATAAAAAAATTTAAAATTTTTAATGGTGGCCGATTGTATTTTGTTTTATATAGAGTATTTATCCCTAATAGTAAAAGCTCAAAATATTTATATTTTTGGGAGTATAGTTTGAAAAGTTTTTTTAAAGTGTTAAATTATCTATAATATTCTTATTTAATTTAATAATATCATTTAATTTTTTCATAACATGACAATCAAACACTTAAATTTTTTTTATATCAAAAGTTCAACTTCTAAAAACTCTAATAATAAAAACTTTACTTAAATAGGGTCTATTTAAATAAGTGTACCAAACAAATACTTGGTTGATTTGATGAATAAAAACAAGAGTCCATAAGCAGTTCTTCATTTTGATGCAATTTGGTAATTTATTTGTAATTACATGGGAATCAAAATTATAAGATATCACCAAATTAAAAAAAAAAACACTAAATTATCTTAAAAGAAGTCATAAACTTTATTTGGATATTGAACTTAACATAATCAAATCAAATAAAAAAAAATTATCAAGGTCAATTATATAAATCTTTTAATATCATTATATTTTATCTAAAATAATTATTTTATTAAACTCAATAAAATCGATCTCTTTTTTATAATTTATGTTGATATCAACTTAATTATTCTCTTAATTTACTTAACATACAATAACAATCGTCTCATATTATTCTCTATCGATGTTACATATATTATATGAGCTTGTATCATTTGTCCGTACATACATTATTATTGCTGTACTGTTTGCAAAATTTTAAGTGTATGAAATTCATTGATTACGACCAACGAATGGATCGAATTCGAAACATTCATTTGGGTTCATGATTGATTAACATTTACATAATAAAATCAATGGAAAATCTAATCTAATCTAAATATATTTATAAGTTTTAAATAGCATACATTAACCTCAAGGGTTGTCTCAGTGGTAAAGGCTTTGAGCTTGAGTGGTTTGCTCCTTATCAGGTTCAATGTTCGAATCCCACTATATGTATTTCTTTGGGGCCTTTGACCTCTGGTACAGCGACTTACCCTGATCTGTGTTGGGAAACTTCTGAAGGCACGGGGCACAGGTCCCGGGGATTAGTCGAGGTGCCGTAAGTTGGCCCGGACACCCCGATTATCCAAAAAAAAATAGCATACATTGAATAATAATAATTAAGAGAAGTGATAGACATATTTATACTTTTACATAAAATAAACATTGATCGCTATAGCTACAGTGAGAGTAATGTAATTATTTTATATAAAAATATAAGTATGTATTGAAATTCATGAGTCTAACTCAACTCAAAAGCCAGCTTGAGAGTTGAGGATTGCCCAATGTTTAAATTTTTGAGTTTAATTGTTTATCTCAGCCGATGTATGATATTTTCCTCAACACTCCCCCTCACGTGCAGACCGGTCTTTTACCTAGTTCATATTACGTGGACAGGTAGTGTGGGCTCACCCGTGCATGAGTGTGGCTCTGATTGAAATTCATGGGCCTATCATTTTTGAATAATTAATAATCACACCCAGTAAGCCCAATACTGTTACTGTGAAGCTGGAACAAAAAGTACAGTTTTTTTTTTTTTTGAAAAAAAGTTGACAAAAAGTACAGTTTGTTTTTCAATTGTTTCTGGTTTTTGCAATAACTATATGTATGTATATGTTCTTCAATCAAGATTTGCCCAAACATAAAGCCAAATGTAAAGTACATTAGCTATATTTGCTTTCAACGCAAACCTGACACCTGCTGACAAAATAAACAGAACCAGTTCCAATAAAAAATAAAAATAAAAAATAAAAAATAAAAAAAAATAAAAATAAAAAACAGTGAAAGTGATTTTATCTTGAAAATGGGTTTTTTAAAATATATATATATAGATTTTTCCCATAAAAAAATAGAGGATAAGAATAACACAGGCTTATCCAACCAGAGTTTAGTTGATTGTTAGCCTCTGGGAAAAGGCAAAAGCACTGTTTCACACTCTCTTTTCGTGGGCCGTATTGGGCTTTTTTGAGGATCCGTTATTGGGATTTGGGAAGACAAAGCAGTGATGGTTCTGAGATTGGGCCCATCATTCTTCATGGGCTTTTATGGACTTCTTTGACATGCTTTTTAGCATTACTTTTGGAAGCAATACCATGGCAAAGAAAAATTATATTATGTTTCGGGTGTATATGTCATCTCTCTCCTAGTAGTTGGGTCCCACAACTGTGTGAGACCCAGCTATTAGGGGTGTGCATCGGTCGGTTCGGTCGGTTAATCCTTGAATTTTTAACCGTAACCGAAATTTTCGGTTAAATAAAAGTGTGACTGATTTAACCAATTTATGACATATAACCATTAACCAATTAACCATTATATTTCGGTCGATTATGGTTAATTCGGTTATTAATCAATCCAATAATTAAAATTTAATATTTTTTTATGATTTTTAATTAGTAAAATTATATATGATGTAGGTCGGTTCTACCGATTTTTCGGAATGTTTCAACCAGTTGAACCACTGACGCATTAAATTTTTTGGATCACTAATTTGATCACATATCTGATTCTAAAAATACTGATTCTAACTAACATTTGATTAAATATATCTATATTTAATTACATGCGCGAGAAATATTTTTTAAACCCTCGATGATTGTCACGGCCTCATATTTCCTTCCAAACCTGTCATGTTAGAAATTTTAAGGGTCACGAATCCACCACGATGCAAAATTTACACATTTGAAACTTTATGTATTTTTACCTTTAAATTCTTGAGAGAAATTAAAAATAGTCAAAACCAAGCTGTTAATGCAGCTTGTCATTTGAATTTTATCAATTTATTTTCGGGTAGTATTATCAAATAATATAACTACAACCAATTTAGAGTTTACATGCAGACTATCTTAACTCTAAAAAATTAAAGGATTCACACACGCTAATATATATATATATATATATATATATATATATATGGTTTAATTTCGGTTAATCGGTCGGTTCGGTTATACGAATCTCATAACCGAACCGAATAACCGAAAAAGTTAAAAATTTTAACCGCAATAACTGATTTAACCGAATTAACCGAACCATAATAAAAAAATGGGTCGGAACGGTTCGGTTAATCGGTTAAAACCGATTAATGCACACCACTACCAGCTATTGTAAGATAGACATATACATCTGAAACATGATATACCACCTCCATGGCAAGAGGCTCAATTGCAATTATCGAGGTGGTATATCATGTTTCGGGTGTATATGTCATCTCTCTCACAGTAGCTAGTCTCACACAGTTATGAGACCCAACTATTATGAGAGAGATGACATATACACCCGAAACATAATATAATTTTTCGCAATTATCACCAATTGCAATCCTCCGGGCAATGAATAGGCCAACTGTGAAAGCCATGGTTATATCTAGGGATGCCAATGAGACACGGGATCGACGAAATTTTGATTTCGTCTCAAAATAAAAAATCATGTATTGATATTGTTTCATAATTTTTTGGGATAAACAAATCGGTCTTCTTTCGTTAAAATTTTATCACAACTAGCTTAAACATCATCTCATTAATAATGACAGAGCCATTGATTGATTTTTTTTTTTTTTTTTTTTTTTTTAAGTAAGAGATCTCTTTCATTTTAGTGTACGCAAATTAAAGTTATTTCATTAATAAACTAAATTTTTTATTTAATTTATAAGAGATATTTTAACAAAATTTCAAGTTGAACAGAGCCGACTATCTTCACTCGTATCAATGTGCTCCGCCAATTAAATCGGGACGAAAAAAATTATCAACTCTAAAGTACGTCGGAGGTTATGCACTGTACCCAATAAAGATGCACCTATACAACCCAATTTTGATTGTTTCCTTTCTGGTGCATTCAAAGCTACCAATCTCTTGAATGATGGCACATGCAATATATATTTTTTTTTGTTATATTTCTTCATTGGGTTGTGATTTGTGAAGCTCTTCCCTGAGCAAATGAAGAACTTGAACGACTGACAATTGAAAGTTTTTGTTTTTGTTTTTAAATGTTGGAAACTCCGCCACTAAATAATTCAACCGGAACTTAAACGGAGTAAATAAAATTTCCGTTTGCCCAGGTTCTTATAATAAATATACTTCTTTGACTCAAACCCAATACCTAACAATTAAATTTTAAGCTATTTGTCATCAAGTCACGCCCTTCAGGGGAAATTGTGTTATTCATGTCAACAAATAGAATGTGGAGGACCTGAGTGATATTTTCAGGCAAAATGAAGCAAACTGATCTCTTGCAAGTAATTTGTGAGTGAATGCTGCTACATTTGAATTTCTGGCATCATCATTCATAATTTTGGAACTTCGGTTGCAACTGTATGGTTAAAATTTGATGGAAGTCTACATGCTACTTGGTTCAAATTGAGAAGGAATATGCTAATTGCTTTCAATTGGTTTTGGCATTTTATTTTTGATGACATCTCTATTGAAGCCACATATATCTCAAAATATATTAATTATATTTATGTGAAACGAACTCACGAATCGAATTTTTGTCAAATATTAAATGAATCGAATCGAAATATGATAAATTAATATTCAATTCGTGATGATAACTTCTTTCTATATGAGAGTTATATCTTTCTATTGCTCAATAAAGATGGCAAAATGAGTTGATAAATCAAATCATAACTAAATCGAATCAAAATATAATGAATGATATTCGATTTGTTAAATAAATTAATTTTCATATTATGATTCATATTCAATTCGTTTAACAAACGAATATTTGTTTATTTCATATATGATCAACGAAATAATTTAACGTCATTTATTTATATCAATTCTTCATAAACATATATTATAAGAAATATACAATTAAATTGAATATGACTTATCAAATTTGTTAGTTCCATTTTTATTGGCAATGTCCGTAACAAAACAAGTTCAATTGAGTTGTAATGAGTCTTGAAGATCTCGGAGCAATTGGACAAATATTTGGCAACATGAGATAGAGATTTCAGAGCGATATTTACTCTTTTGCATATTTCAGAAGATTTAGAAATTCAATTGACATGAGGTCAGTTGCATTGGAAAGTAGACTCGAAGACGGTCGCGTACATATAAAGAACTCATGGTTTGGCCAAGAGACGAGAAAATTACAAGCGTTTTAAGTTGGCCCTAAAAACCAGTTCACGTTCCGCGTTCGTGTTGCGTTTGTAAATTAGTTCGAACGTTTTCGGGGCAGAAACTTTGCGTTTGAGTTGCGTTTGAAATGTGTTCGAACGTCCATGCATAAGTAGGTTTTCTTAGATACGTTTTAAAGCCAAAATAAGACTATGAAGCCCTTTTCTTTTGCCCTACCTATATAAACAAACATTGAGCCACCTTCCTCAATGGTTGAAACAAAAATCATTTGAGCCAAAATCCTTCAAAGCTTTCAACCTTATTTGATTCCACCATTGAAGACTTTTTATCTTCTTGTCTTCTTCATTAATGGTGAGATTCTATATTTGATAAACCTTCAACACTACTTAACCCAAATTCCCTAAACCTTTAGAGTTCTTTATGAGGAGGTTTGTTAGTCGGAGTTCCGACGTCATTGGTGATAAAATCTACTCAGAGACTTCAGAGGTTCTAAAGAAAACCGTGGGTTGCGGGCTTGAGGAGTTGCCTTAAGTTCTTGCAGTATTGAGGTACTTGAGTCGGTGGAGTTGCCACCATAGGTATTGACCATCGCTGTAAGTTTTTCTCTATATAGTGGATTCGGGTGGTAGCCTATACCCGGAGTGGTTTTTTACTCGTAAGAGTTTTCCATTTCGTCACCAAAATCATTGTGTTGAATTTTGTGTGATTGATTTTATTTGCTGCGTTATTTATCGTTATTGTTTTTATATTTGCAGCATATTTTATTTGATTGTTATTGTGGTTGCCTGTTAATTTGCCTATTGCAATTCCATAGTAGCAGTAACAGACTTGTCCTACTTATTGTTTATAATTCCGCATATGGTCATAACCTTTGTGTAAAATCGAATTTTCAATTGGTATCAGAGTCTGAACTCGATCATTGACCCATTAGTTATGGAACGTAGTCAACCCTTGAATTGTCCGCCATTCTTTGATGGCACTGAATATTTACATTGGAAGGTTCACATGAAAGCGTTACTTAAGTCCTTAGATGAATGGGTCTGGATGACTGTTGAGCACGGGTGGAAACCTCCCGTTGTTACTGTTGATGGGGTCACTTCCCCTAAAGACAAATTGACATAGACCAATGACGAATTTGATGCTAGCAATAGGAATAGCAAAGCTGTTAATGTCATACATGATGATGTCTGTTCTGTTGAGTTTAGGAGAATCTCAACGTGTGAGATAGCCAAGGATACTTGGGACATCTGCAGACTGTGCATGATGGCACATTGTCTGTTAAAAATAATAGACTTCAGGATTTAGCCAATAGGTTTGAGGTCGCCAAAATGAAAGATTATGAGACTTTTGATGAATTTTATACTGAGATTAACGACATCGTTAACTCTAGTTTTAACCTAGGTGAGACTATACCTACAAATAGGATAGTTAGAAAAATCCTTAGATCCATTCCTAATAAATTCCTACCCAAGATTACCGTCATCGAGGAAAGCAATGACCTTGATAAGCTTGATTTAGAAGAACTAGTAGGAAAACTGCAAGTTTATGAGAAAAAGCTTCCTGATTATAGAGAGCCAAAAACATTTGCGATGAAAATCGCTAAGGAAGTTGTGCATGATTCGTCTAGTGATAATGATCCATTACGGATCGTGACTTGGCCTTGTTTGCAAATAAGTTTAAGAAATTTCTTAAACTTAAGAAGAGTGGTAGCAGAAATAGAGATAGAGAGGATGAGCCTAAAAAGATTAGACATATCATGAGTGAGTCTGGAGAGGATAGGGATGGTAGATCCCGTGGTGCCCAGTGCTATGAATGTGAAGGATATGGGCAAGTTAGATCTGAGTGTCCTAAATACCTTAGAGCTAAAGGCAAGAAAGCCTTAGCAGCATCACTTAGTGATTCTGAAGGTGATGATTCTCCTAAAGGTAATTTTATTGCCTTTACTGCTAGTATGACTGGTGAGAGAGAGATTGTGGTTAATAATGTTGATTCAGAAGTCTCTCTTGATGAGTCTGTAGATGAGGAAAGTCTTCAGGTAGCTTATGTTGAACTGTTTAATGAGAGTTTAGCTATTAAGAAGACTAACATAGAGGTCAATAAGAGGCTGAAACTAGTTGAGCTAGAAAAGAATGAAGCTCAAGCAAAACTTGAGCATAGCCTTTTGATGGTAGATGACCTGGATGAGAGAAATATAGGTCTAATTAATAGGTCCAAATATTAGAAACTGAACTTGAAGATACTAGAACCCAATTGTCTGTATTTTCTAGTGGAAATAAGAAAGTGGATCGTATGTTATGTATTAGTTCTGAGCCTACCTGTAATAAGGCTTCTTCTTCAAAAGTTGTGCCTGTAGCAGCTAAATGTGACTTAGGTAAGAAACCTGTTGTGTGTAGTTATGTTTCTCCTTCTGTTGTTCCTCGTCCTGTTTCCCAACCTCAATCTAGAGGTGTTGTGGGTAAACTTCGCTCTCATCCGAGGTTTGTGTTTGTTTGCCATCACTGTGGCAAGGCAGGACACATTAGGCCCGTGATACATGTTGCACAAACATAAGAGAAGGCCTAAGAGTGTGTCTCCTAGATTTGATTCTTCAAATCTAATGTCTCAAGTTTCTGCACTAACCAAACAAGCTCAATTTTTGAGTGAGAAACTTGTTTTGTTGTCTGGGAACTCCCATGTGGAAGAGGTTTCTAGAAAGGTTTGGGTGAGGAAGCAAGATGAATTCCCATCTTCTTCTGCGTGTCCTGATGGACATGATGAGAGTGCACTTCGGTGTAACTCTGCTTAAAAGATGCTTTTTATTTCCCATTGCATGTGTGTGCGCGTCTGTTTTATGTTTTTGCACGTTTATTTTGTTTTCACAACATATGGGGGTGTGTGCCTTGTTTTTGTTATATGTCATTTGGTATATAGGATGAAAACCCTGCCATAAATTTCATAGCCGATTCCGAATGGACGGTAGTATGATCTGCACTCGGGATACAACTCCACGTACCATTGGATATTTTACAAGCCTGTTTGTGTCTTTATTTTTATTTGTTAAAATCTGAAAAGTACAAAAAAAATAGAAAATGAAAAAGACAAAAATTATATTTTTTTTATGGCTTGTTAGAGCATGAAGAGTTTATGCATGTGATCATTGTATGTAGGATATATGATTATGCATGTATGATATGCTTTTATTTTTCTTGATGCTCTATATACATGAGTGTGTGTGATAAAAACCTTTGGTATATCTTGTGCTTGCACCTCACATACACGTTTTTATTTTATCAAGGCTTGGTCGCATGTATGAGTTTTTTGGACTGGCAATCTAATTTCTATCGTACTTTGTTCATTTAAATAGTAATACATTTGACTAGATGACATTGCTATCCCCTTTTGCAAAAAGAAAAAAAAATAAATTTAAAACAAAATGAGACTCAAGTGCAAAAGAGCCAAAATGACCAAATTCAAAAGATAAGGGCAAAAACCCTTCACTCGAAAGAGTTGTTAAATATGAGCTCATGATATTTATGGGGTAAATAATATAGCATGCAACCAATGTTGCTTATTTTCAGGTCCTAGTGGTGTTGGGTTTAAACACATATTTTGTGGACTTGGTTTGTTTAGAAATGGATTTCTTTGGCTGTGTCCAGCTCATAAAATAAGGTCTTAAGCCTTGATTCGTTGTGCACTTTATTTTTCACGCAAGTGTTTGATATGCTTTGGTGTTTATGTCATATGCATAAGTGTTATATTTAGCCACTTTTAAAATGATGCATATTGTTTCATGTCATAAACAGCTGAATACTGACTGGGTATCATTGTATCAGCTTGAAATGATGTTTCAGTCAGTTTTTGACAGGATTTTTATTTATCTCAGTATGTGTCTGTGTGTGCTTCATGTTATTGCATACCATTTTTTTTTTGCTTCTTTCATGTGCACTTTTCTGAGTTTGGATTTACTTCCCGTGTGTTATTTTGCTAATTGTATGTGCGTGTTAGTGAGGAGGAGTAATTCATGTCTGTTATGCTCTGTATGTGTTGTCTCCTGTTATTTTTCCTGTTTCTTTTACCATTTGTCATTTCGTGACAAAAAGGGGAGAGTAATATATTAAGGGGGAGAACCTTAATATATAGGAGAGAGCCGTATAATATCTTTTAGATATCTCCGTTTTAAGGGGAGTTAAGATTAAGGGAGAGAGATTTATACTTGTATATGCATGAGATTTTTACTTGCTTTATGTTTTACTTGATTATCCCAATGCTTTTCACAGTATATTGTTGTTTGTGGATGTTTCAGGTAGCAGGTATGTTGCTGCGGTGAAATTATTTTTAAGACTACTTTGTTAGGTGTTAGATCGAGTCCATTTGTTATAAGTCACTGTTTTGATGGTTGATGGTTGACAGTTGACTATTTGCTTTTTGGGTCTATTACCGTAGTCTTTGTAATAGATAGTGTTTTGTCACGGAATACCAAAGGGGGAGATTGTTAGTTCCATTTTTATTGGCAATATCCGTAACAAAATAAGTTCAACTGAGTTGTAATGAGTCTTGAAGATCTCAGAGCAATTGGACAAGTATTTGGCAACATGAGATAGAGATTTCAGAGCGATATTTACTCTTTTACATATTCAGAAGATTTAGAACTCCAATTGACATGAGATCATTTGCATTGGAAAGTAGACTCGAAGACGGTCGCGTACATATAAAGAACTCATGATTTGGCCAAGAGACGAGAAAGTTACAAGCGTTTTAAGTTGCCCCTGAAAACCAGTTCGCGTTCCGCGTTCGTGTTGCGTTCGTAAATTCGTTCGAACGTTTTCGAGGCAGAAACTTTGCGTTTGAGTTACGTTTGAAGTGAGTTTGAACGTCCCTGCGTAAGTAGGTTTTCTTAGATACGTTTTAAAGTCAAAATAAGACTAGGAAGCCCTTTTCATTTGCCCTACCTATATAAACAAACATTGAGCCACCTTCCCCAATGGTTGAAACAAAAATCCTTTGAGCCAAAATCCTTCAAAGCTTTCAACCTTATTTGATTCCACCATTGAAGACTTTTTATCTTCTTGTCTTCTTCATTAATGGTGAGATTCCATCTTTGATAAACTTTCAACACTACTTAACCCAAATTCCCTAAACCTTTAGAGTTCTTTAGGAGGAAGTTTGTTAGTCGGAGTTCCGGCGTCATTGGTGATAAAATCTACTCAGAGACTTCAGAGGTTCTGAAGAAAACCGTGGGTCGCGGGCTTGAGGAGTTGCCTTAAGTTCTTGCAGTATTGAGGTACTTGAGTCGGTGGAGTTGCCACCATAGGTCTTGACCATCGCTATAAGTTTTTCTCTATATAGTGGATTCGGGTGGTAGCTTATACCCGGAGTGGTTTTTTACTCGGAAGAATTTTCCACTTCGTTACCAAAATCATTGTGTTGAATTTTGTGTGATTGATTTTATTTGCTGCGTTATTTATCGTTATTGTTTTTATATTTGCATCATATTTTATTTGATTGTCATTATGGTTGCCTGTTAATTTGCCTGTTGCAATTCCATAGTAGCAGTAACAGGACTTGTCCTACTTATTGTTCATAATTCCGCATAGGGTCAGAAGCTTTGTGTAAAATCGAATTTTCAAAATTTGAATAAAATTTTTTTTTCCAATGACAATTTACAACTTCTTTGAATCTTGTTTTTAAAAATAACAACCAATAAGGGGAAATGAATTTGAAACGAATAAATGAATCAATTGGTATAAATTTATATTCGATTTGTTTAATAAATGAATCAAATTAAATTAATTCATTTATTAAATAAATAAATTTCTAAATCTACGCGAATACTAATCCCGCCTCATATTGCCATCTCTAACCAATTAATGAAACCTTCAATTCAAGGACAAATGATGGAGAAATTCTTGAGATAATTGTGAATCCTCCTCAGTGCAAGCCTGTAGCAAACATAATAATTAGCCAAAGGCCATTTATGTCATCATTCTATGAGTTTTTTCATTTAATGAGAGATATTAGTTATCCATATTTAATTGGTAGAGCACGAAGTGAAGTACAATTAACGGGACAGAAGATTTGGATTCTCTTTCTATTACACCTGTTTCATCTTTAAAAAAAGAGAGAGAGAGAGAGTGAGAGAGAACAGAAGGCCTGAGCAAAATACCTTATTATCAAAAGAACAAGGTAAATAACTAGTCAACTCCTCGAGAAGATCTGGATGGTCCACAAAAAGAGAAGCAACCTGCAAAATATTTGAATAGAAATTAACAAAAGCAAATAATTAGCTCGGGTGAGTAAAATCAGTTCCGGTTCCGGTTTCGTGTGGAATCGGAACCTATCCGGAAAAAATTGATTTCTAATTAAGTGAAATCGGAACCTACTTAATTAAATATGGTACCCTATAAATTGGTTCCAATTCGGTTATGTGTGGAAACATAACCTACCCAATTAAATAGGGTACTCTATTAATCGGTTCCAATTCAGTTTCGCATGGAACCGGAACTAACCAAATTAAATATGATACATTATTAATCGGTTCCAAATTGGTTCCGGTCCTGTTCTGATTCAGCCTATTTATTTTTTATTGTCAAACTTATAAAATATAATTATTTCTCACCCTTCAATATTACATAATATTCTTGGCAACTATCCATACAAAAATAAAAATAATAAATAAAACTGCATATTCCTTAATATTTTCGACTCAATACATAATATTCTTGTAAGATGTGCCTGAGTTTAAATTGAGTTTTAATTGTGTTTAAATTGAGTTTTAATTTGGGTTATGAAATTGGATTTAAATTGGTCTTAATTTGTGTTATGAAATAGAGTTTTAAAACTGATTATGAAATTGAGTTTTAATTTGGTTCTGAAATTGTTTTTAAATTCGGCTCCCAAAACAGGTTCTGGTTCCGGTTCCGAAATTCGGTTCTCAAAATAATTTTCGGTTACGTCCATGACAGAACCGGAACCGGACCGTTTAAATTTGGTTCCTCCATTTTAGAATCGGAATCGGTGCTCAGCCCTATAATTAACCATACAATTTTAGGGGCGAATCCATCATTTTTCATTGATTGCTACCGGATTGATCCGATTTTTCAAAAAGCACCTATTTAGTTGGCCGTCGAAATTGACTAATTTATTATAATTAATCGGTGATTATTCACTGATTTTCGATTTTTCAAAATTATATGAGCAAGACAAGTTTTTTTTTTTTTTCTTTTTTCACTCCTCATTATCATTCTTATTTATAGACTTTAATCATCTCTTAAAACTTTATGATTGTTTAATTTTTTATATTAATAGCCCAATGAGTGTGACTTGGTGACAAATAGCTTAAAATTTGATTGTCAGATTATGAGTTTGAGTCATGTGTATTTTTTGTAAGAGTCTATGAAGTTTTACATGCTCCGCTTAAGTAAAAACTTTTTTAATATTGATTTATAATGTGATTGAATTTTGATTTTTTTTTCTTATTATCAATCATATGAATCGCTAATTTTATAATTTTCTGATTTTTCAATTAATTCTATATTATTTCTAACTAGTAACAAATTGTTCAAATCCCTTTCAAGTAACTTGCTGCAAAATTGAAAACTAATAAATCATCCTAGGCAACAGAAAGCTTTTAACATTTATTTACCTCACTGTAGACCTCATTAGCGTCCCTGTGCTTCATCCTATGCATGTTCAAAATTTCCAAGAACGATTTATAAATACGTTCATCATTTTCGAAACGTTTCTGTTACAAGGAAACCAATTAATCAAAAACCTAATAATTTAACCTCAAAAATCAAAATAGCATAATTAATTCTTCAAAGCTTTCACCTTTATCTTATTTATGAAAGTAATTGCTTCTTCAAATTCAACCGTTTTCTTTGGAGCCCCATCAATTGTTATTTTATAACCCTTCGGCAAGAATGTATTGAATCCAAAAATTAAGTTGTTATGTCCTTTAAATAACTCCTCCACCCTTGCGACCACGCCCACCGTACCGATCCTGGAAAACGATAAAATTTAAAAGAAAAGTACATATTTTTTTGTCACCGGACAAGTAATTAGATGGTCGTGAGTTATCATAAATTTTAAAAAATTATAGGTGAATTTTTAAATAACGAAATCTTCTATACATTGATATATTATATAATTAATGTGAGAATTTGTGAAACAAATGTGTATTAACATTTACTTGAATTTAGAACTACAATAAGAGACCTTTATATAAGCATTATACAACTACCATATTAAATAAACAACTACACAACTACCATAATAATAATCTAACATATTGAGTTTGGAAACGAGGGTTGTGTAACAGCCATGAAGAAAAGACTTGAAGAAGATATCGGCTATTTGATTATCGGAACGTAGATACATCTGTTTGGAGACGGAGACAATGAGATAAGACATGTTTGGAGACGGGGACAAGGAGATAAGACATGTTTGGAAACATGTACAAGAAGATAAGACATGTTTTGAGAAAAACAAAGACGATGACATATCTAGGGATCGTAACTCAGACGTCTGATACCCTGTGATAATTTGTGAAACAAATTTGTATTAATATTTACTTGAATTTAAAACTACAATGAGAGATATATAATTATAATATTAATTATACAAATATTATATTAAATACACAATTACACAATTAACATAATAATAATCTAATATTAATAATCTAACAATTAATATTTGATTTTTTTTTTTTAAATTTATATTAGGCCGTATCAGCTATTTGTTTATCGGAAGGTAGATACATCTGTTTGGAGACGGGGACAATGAGATAAGACATGTTTGGAAACATGTACAAGAAGATAAGACTTGTTTTGAGAAAAACAGAGACGATGACATATCCAGAGATCGTAACTCATACGTCTGAGAATTTATGAAACAAATGTGTATTAATATTTACTTGAATTTAAAACTACAATGAGAGATATATAATTATCATATTAAATATACAACTATTATATTAAATACACAATTACACAACTAACATAATAATAATATAATATTAATAATCTAACAATTAATATTTGAATTTTTTTTAAATTTATATTCGGCCGTTTATGTGGATTGTCCGGCTGATTCTGCCGGCAAGAACAAACCGAATCAAAAGAATATACCTCTGAGCCTTGAAATCTTTCATGACTTGTAGGAAGGTGTCATATTTTTCACATTGGTCTTGAAACGTGTTCTTTACTTCCTTGAGATAAGTTAATGCATCATTCGTTGTCAGATTCTGTGAGGTATCCATTCCAATCATTATTCCTCCTCTGATTTATGAACGTGATCTTGTTTTTATCTTGAGAAAAGAGTTTTGTAACTTTTTTTGTTTTATTTTTTTGACCTTTATAAGTAGAGGATAAGAATAGCATTGGGCTTGTCCAAATCAGCAGCCGCCAATTTGCCTATCATTGTATATGATAATTAGGGTTTATGATGACGTAAGGATTAAGGCCAATACGTCATACGTGCATGCTAAGATTGTTTCCCCCTATCTTTTCGTGAGCCTTCTTGGGCTTTTTGGAGCATTTTCAATATCCGTTAGTGATGGTTATGAATAGGAATGGCAAAAATTAAAAGTCACTTCTATTCAGAACCGTAAGGAATCAGATTGATTTTCTGATTTTGGTATCAGAACAAGTTTTTTTAAGATCAGTTATAATCCCAAAATATTAGTAACCCATTTTTTCGGTTCGGATCTAGTGTGGTGGGAATTGGAATCAAATTTTGGAATTGGTTGGCAAATTATAAATCAATTTTTTTTGGGTTAAAAAATTAAGGAAAGTCCAAATCTCTTACTTAGATAATATACATCCACCCTTACGCAAATCTCAAATTAAACGTATATTAAACAAATAGAACAAAATCAAATATTAATTATTGTATTTTTGTAATGAAACAAATAATATATTGAAAAAACAAAAAATTGGGTAATTCGGAATCGAATCAAAACTGATAAGTATGGTACCATACTTAATTTAGTAGGTTTCAACTATAAAATTTTATGAACCAATTTTTTCTGATAGATTCCGGTTCCATACGGAACCGAAATCGAAACCGATTTTGTTCATCCATAAGGAAACTCTCGTGGGGATAGTACTCATAGGAGCCTGGTATGTTATGGCTAGGTAAGGAAATAGTTTTCTATACCCATTGGTTGGACGAGCCAAATACGTGTATTGACATTCCTATTTAAATATATGTAAAATCTTCGAGTGAACAAGGATCAACCCATAGGCCTGGTTCGTTAAGGGCAGGTAAGGATATAATTTTCGTATTTGTTGATTGAACTAGAGGTGTCCACAGATCGGGTCGGGTCGAGTTTTTTAAATTTCCTTAAACCGATCGGTCAAGTTATGCAGATCGGAAGATCCGAAACTTGAAATTTGAAAATGTTACCCAGACGGGTCGGGTCACTGCATATCGGGTCAAAAAAGTACGGGTAGGATAGAAAATTATTAATAGAAATATGTGTAAACTAACTAACAACCACACCAAGTCAATGAAACAACAGTACAACACTAATAAGAAACTGAGTTTCATGTTAACTTGGGTTGTCAACGTATATAAAAAAAGCAAGCAAAGAAGTAATGATTCATTTTCTTATGTTTGTTTCTAACTCTAAGACATACTAAGCTGTTTTGGAAGTAACAAGGAGGGCCACCAAGAAGAGTTTTATTCATATGATGTGCAATCATGAGGAACCCACCAGACCTATCTAATAAGACGTCTTCGGAACTAGGGGTGGGCGCAGTTCGGTTTGATTCTGTTTTTGTTAAAATCGAACCAAACCATATTTTACGGTCCGAATTTTTTTATCTCTCAAACCAAACCATTAAATAACGGTTTGGTTCGGATTGAAAATTTTTTAAACCAACGATTTATGAATTGGTTCGGTTCGATTTACTAATTATTCTACTTAAAATAAATTTTCATCCACTTAAGGGAAATGTGTATGGTGCCAATGAGAAGTGACTCTTAAAATAAACATTGTCTCTCATTGTCATTACCATTGGGAGTGCAGGTAGACATTTGAACACACAAAAAAAAAAAATTTATTAAATTACCAATATACAAAGACATCTGCAATCAAAATATTTTTGTAGAAAGAATTACTTTGCCTTAGTTTACCCACAAGAACACCGAATTGATTAGTTGCTAAGATGAAAACTTAAATCTATAAAATGGTGTAAGAAAACTAATGCAATTCTTGTGTGTTTTAATCATGGAAAATAAAATTTATGTTTCATTTTCTAGAACCCAAAACAATAAGTTCAATGATCATGCTTACTAAGCAAAACCACATCCGTGTTGGGAAATCAATTTAATTGAGCGGATTCATACACCAAAAGAGTGAGATCTCAAAAAATTTCAATTTAACGAATCACTTGGGATAATATTGACAGTAAAACTAATCATGGTTGAAAATTTTATTGTCGTTTTCTTATCAAAGAAAGATTACATGTCATTTACGAGCTTAGTTACAAGAGTCAAATATGTCAATATTTCCAAAAGATAAAAGTACCTTTTAAGTTTTTTTATCTTAGTATAGTGCAAGTTGCAGAAATTCTTCGTTTTAATTTTACTTGATTCTATTGTGAATTTTATCAAATATTTGATATGCATAAAAATAAAAGTATAATCAAACAATAAACCCCCATGAAAAAACAAAAATCCATAATAGACCAACAAAAATATAATAATGTAAATAACAAATCTGAATAAATGTAATGATAATCTTTTTTTTTCTTTTTTTTTTTGGCTCAGTCTCAAGGCTTTCTTTCTGGCGCTGTGTCAATAATTCCCGAAGTGATAGATGAGGAAAAATATAGGAGAGATGAAAGAAGAGTGATGGAGAGAGAGAGTGTGTGGACAACAGGACCTGGGCGACGCATGTTCTAGGCTCGCGGCCTAGTTGGGAAATACTAAATAATATGGAGTCGCCACCCGGTGTGAACCGGGACAAAGATTTAAGGCCGCACTCACCCCTCGCAAGGAAGACCTCAAACCGTTGGGTTCGGAATGGTCCCTTACTCATGTCACTTGTAATGAAAGGATTTATGTAATAATTTAATCAAGCTTAAGTAACACTTATTTCCAAGAGTATCATGCTTCTAAATTCTCATATGCAAAATAAGACTTATGCACACATTTCACATATATCTCATATCTAAAATCGCATGCTTAACATATATCAAAATAGCAACGAACATACAACTTTATTTGCATATTACATTCAAGAAAACACAAGCACACATATTAACCATACAAACATACATATGGGCACTTTTCCAAGTGGTACGTGGAATTGTATCCCAAGTACAGACCGCACTACCGTCCATTCGGAATCGGCTACGGAATTTACGTCTGAGTTTCCATCCGATATACCACAAGAAATAATACTCAAATGTTATCACGACACAAGCATATGAATTGTAATTCATTAACATAGTTGTATTCATACATGTGGGGATAGCTACTAGGAAAACTATGCATGAAATCTAATGAAGATGACTCGATTCAGTGGGTGCGCGTTCGTGTAGCGTTCGTAAACGCGTTCGAACGGTAAAAGAAGGTTCGCGTTCGTGTAGTGTCTGAGAACGTGTTCGAACGGAACCAGACCTGATGCATTATGAAACTAAGAAAGTGCATGGGCGTTCGTATAGCGTTCGTAAACGCGTTCGAACGGTAAACAGAAGGTCTTCGTTCGTATGGCGTTTGATAACGCGTTCGAACGGAAATGAAACAGAATGCTCACGTTCGTATAGCGTTTGTTAACGCGTTCGAACGGAAATGAAACAGAATGCCTACGTTCGTATGGCGTTCGTGAACGCGTTCGAACATGAGGGAGAACAGACCTGATGCATGAAATGGGATGCAATACATAAACGACAAAATAAAAGGGGGCGCGGCGAAGTACTGCCGTAAAGGTGGCCTTTTGGGGCTCTTGATCTCTCAAAGAGAGGACCTTTAGACCAACATACTAAGCCCATGCGCTCGACTGAATCATGCATACATAGAATTAGGGGTGAGCAAAACAAGTTTCGATTCCGGTTCCGCATGGAACCGGAACCTACCCTAAAAAAATCGGTTTCTAACTAAGTGGAACCGGAACCTACCCAATTAAATAGGGTACCCTGTTATTCGGTTCCAATTCGGTTCCGGTCCGGTTCCGGTCCGGTTCCGAATTACCCTGTTTTATTGAGAAGCTTGAATTGTGTTGGACAAAATTACGTGGTCCACGTTTCCAGGTTTCCTTTATTGGCTTGCCCTGTGCTTTTTTTTATGTGCTTCATAATTCTCTGTACTTTGATAATGCTTTGCTGCGGCAGCAACATCAGTAGTTTGCCTTGGAATTTTGCTTTATGGTTTGTAAAGTCAGAAATTGGTTTAAGGGTTCTGAAAAATTTCTTTTGCTTAAAATACTGATAGACTGAAAAAAAAAGTTTACCATATCAAGAAGTTTTAACACAAAAAAGCATGAGAATGCAACAACACTAACTCTAATATCTTGTGACTTATGTCATACATTCAATTATTCAAATTACTTCCAGTCTTCCACTACAAGGGCGAAGGGCCAAACAAAGTGACTTGTACAATATTGTACATAAACATAAACTTAAACAGAAGCACAGAATAGTAGGCCAACACAACAAAAATACAATAGGCTGTTGAAAGAAGTAAACAGAAACTTAAACAAGCAATTAAGGGACCCCATCTGCAGTGTGAACAGCAGAACACAGAATAGTAGGCCAACCGAACAGCAACAGAAAACAGCAGCAAAAAGCCAAAAACATCTTCCATGAGATGAAACTGCAGACAGTAGAAACAGCAAAATATTAAAATAAATCAGAAAAAATGCCAAACAACAGAAACAAAAATACAGAAATGAGAAATTACAACAGTTAAAGAAATGACTCACTCATAAAACTTCATCATCTGTATCAGCATTGAATTCACTATCAACAATATCATTATCATCTACAATCGTCAGCCCACTTGCTTCTGTTATAAATATTAAATACTAGCTTAGTTAGTGTATGAATATAATTAAAAGTACATAAACATAAAACATAATGTCTTACCTGCATCATATTTTTCTGCATCTTCCATTAGTTCCTCAATATTTATTGGTGTTGGCGCACTCCTTAACCAATCTTGAGTACATATCAATGATTGAACAACTTTTGGAGTTAAACAACTTCGAAATGGATCAAGAACACGACCAGATGTACTGAAAGCTGACTCTGAAGCCACAGTGGAAACGGGAATCGCCAACACATCTCTTGCTATTTGAGAAAGAATCTTGTACTTGAATCTATTACTCTTCCACCAACCTAAGATATCAAGATCTTTCCCACCATCTTCACAAGCTTCTTCAAAGTATTTTTCTAACTCAGATTTAGGCTCCACATCTTGTTCATCTCTTATAAACCTCATCAATTCATCTTGAATATATATATCATCGTTATTACCACAACCAGACTCTTCCATCATACTTGAGGTTTGAGATAAACGACTTGTACTTGCTTCATAACTTCTATTGTTACTACCTTTATTATAAAACTCAAACAAACGTTGCAAAACACTCTTCAAGTTTTCACATTTTTCCTCAACTTTTGTATTATCATTACCAAAAACTCTCTTATAAAAAAACTTAGCCACATACATCTTATATCTAGGATCCAACACAGCAGCTATTAAAACGATAAAGTTTGTCTTATCAACATTTCCATAGTACTTATCAAACTTTTCTTTCATTTTACGACACATACTTTTAACATAAGGATCCGATTCATTGCCCATTCATTCATGCAAGTAAGGATGGCAACAATATCATGAACATAAGCATTAGATGTGACATACAAAGATCCTGATAATTTTTTAGTGACAACATAGAATTTTTTTTAAAAATCTAGCCAAAACCTTGGCATTTTGCCAATCTTCCCAAGTGGGAACACCATCATCACTCTCAAGTTCAGTCCTATAGGCAACATCTTCATCATCCATCCTATATCAAATGCTTTTTGAAATACAAGAGCCGCCTCTAGCATTAAGTAAGTGGAGTTCCACCTAGTTGAAACATCAAGACAAACTTTACAACTACTAGATATTCTTTCTCTCTCAACACACACTTTAAATTGATGGGCTCTAGCCGGAGAACTCCGCACATATCTAACTGCACTACGAATTCGACTAATAGATTGTTTAATTTCAAAAAGGCCATCCTTAACAATCAAGTTCAAAATATGAGCAGCACATCTCATATGGAGAAAGTCTCCACCCATAACTAAGTTTGGAAGTCTACCTTTCAAATACGTAATTGTGACATCATTAGAACTAGCATTGTCTACTGTAACCGTAGAGATTTTGTCATCAATACCCCATTCTTGAATACATGCTTCTACCATTTTCCCTATATCTTTCCCTTTATGACTAGGTATTTCAACAAAACTCAAAATTCTTTTGTGCAACTTCCAATCATTATCAATAAAATGAGATGTGAGACACAAATAACTTAGAGTTTGTACAGAAGTCCAAATATCTGTCGTCAAAGCTATTCTTGTATTTAAGGATTTTAAGCATTCTCGCAAGCTAGTCTTCTCACTAACATACACTTTCATGCAATCTCTAGCAATAGTAAAACGAGAAACAAATTTAAACCGAGGTTGTAAAGCATGCACAAACTCTCTAAAACCATCACGCTCTACTATAATAAAGGGCAACTCATCTTTTATAATGCACCTAGCAAGCATAATCCTACAGTACTCCTGATCAAATTTCCATGTTGTAAGAGTATTAGGTTCATTGTTACCACATGTCTTGCTTGAAAGTTGTTTTTGCTTCTTATCCATATTGTGAGGATAACTAGTGCATTTTTGAAGATGTTTTTTCATTGAAGAGGTACCTGATGTCACTTTGTATGATAAAAATTTTCCGCAATAATTGCATTTTGTCTTTTCACATGTCCCAGTTTCTGGATTAGGCAAACGCTCAAAATGATCCCACATATTGGACGCATTTCTGCGAACTCGAGATAACTTTGAAGTAGCGTGACTGCCATCATTAATATCCATTTTTTATAGCTGCAAAAAAATTACAGCAGACAGCAGGAAGATCATTTAGAAGATCATGTGTTGCATACAATAGACAATGAAATAAACGGTTTATTACAGAAGATTACATTAATTTATTTGAATTATTAATAAAGGAAAGCATTAACATTCAAGGCAGGTTATGTGAGTTTCCACACTATGTGTGTGCATATACAGTGATGGAGGTTACCATTTGTTTGGGGAAAATCAAGCTAATACCCACACAAACATATTCCAAATGAGATATAGATATCAAATCGAACCTAATAACAGAGCCTGTCATCAAAGTCAATTCGTTTATTTGTATTGATATAGAACATGTTATTAGTATCTAGTACAAAACCTATCATCAGAAATTGAAAGCAGAACCTACCATCAAACACCGATTTTATTTTACACCCAACTTAAAGTCTTTTATTCCATGGAGTTAAAAAGATAATCATGCACATCTTAAAAAGGAAAAGCACTAAAAATCCACCTAACCAACCTTTAGAAAAACAACTCCCAAACTCAAAAATAAACAACTATTTTAAACTAACGAAAGAAATTGAAGGCAGAACCTAAAAAAGTCAACAAAATTAAACAAGAAATGGTAGGCAGACTTTGAATTTCAGAATTTCAAAGAGGTAATTTTACTTATCAAACCCATCCAAGTTCAGATTTTTTCATATAAATTACACTCAAAATACCAAAAGTATACCTTAGTCTTAGTGTGGCCGCGCGCGTGAAGCAAGGAGCGTCTGAGCGACAAGCAGTATTGACTATTGAGATTCAAATTCGAAGAAATGACTCAAATGAGAACTGAGGAGTGAGGACTGAGGAAAAATTAACCTAAAAAATGTGTGATACTGTGATGGCCAAAGGTTGCGGCGATGCAATTGTAAGCAAAATAGCAAATGGGTCTTTTAGCTTTTAGGGTTGCAGCGTGAGTGCGTGACCAACATCAGTTCTTTACTTCTTTAGTTAATAATATCCTTTGAAAAAAAACGACATCGTTTATCAAATTCGGGTCAACAATCGGGTATCAATACGGGTATCAAATTCGGTTCTAAATTCGGTTCCGGTTCCGGTCACTCTGGAACCGGAACCGGACCGGTTAAAAATCGGTTCCATATATTTGGAACCGGAACCGGACCGGTTATAACAGGTTCCGGTTCCGGAACCGGATTTCCGGTCCGGTTCCGACCGGTTCCGGGTCTACCCGGAACCGGTGCTCACCCCTAGTGGGCTTTATTCCCGAATTGAACTGGCATGAGGCTTTCTTCCCCTTGAGCTTTGTTCTCAATTATACTGACATGAGGCTTTCTTCTTCCCTTGAGCTTTGTTCTCAACTATACTGTCATGAGGCTTTCTTCCCCTTGAGCTTTGTTCTCAAACTATACTGACATGAGGCTTTTATCCCTTGGGCTTTGTTCCCTGACTGTGTTAACTGTGGGCTTTGTCCCGAACTGTTACTGTAAGTTGTTCATTCCTGAACTGTTATCGTGAGGTGGTTCATTCCCGAACCGTGCTTCCAATCTTGGAGTGCCATTCCCAGCTTGTTCATTCTTGAACTGTCCATTCCCGGACCATATCTCCATTCTCGGAGAGCCATCCTCGGCGTGCTCATTCTCGAGCTGTCCATTCCCGGACTATATCTCCATTCTCGGAGTGCCATTCTCGGCAGAACTGATCTGATGTAATGTGGGCCTCGACCTTGGGACTCATTCCCAAACTGTGTTTGATGTGGGCCTCGACCCTGAGACTCATCCCAAAACTGATGTTGAAGTGGGCCTCGGCCCCAACTGCTACTGACATGGGCATCGCCCCCAGATTGATGCTGATGTGGGTCTCGACCCTCGGATTCATTCCAAAATTCTGCTGATGTGGGCCTCGACCCTGGGATTCATTCCAAAATTTTGCTGATGTGGGCCTCGACCCTGGGATTCATTCCAAAATTCTGCTGATGTGGGCCTCGGCCCTGGGATGATGTGGGCTTCGCCCTAAACTGATATTGATATGGGCCTCGCCCCCAGACTGATACAGCTGATATGAGCCTCGCCCTAAGGCTGATAATGATACGGGCCTCGCCCCCAGACTGATACAGTACTGTCGATGTTCCTGATTGGTTTGTCTTTTGACGCTTTCTTTTTTTCTTTTGAAACCTGTTATGATAAAACAGAACAAACAAAAAAAGGATGCAAATATGTTACGTGTATGCATGCATGCGTGAATGAGTTTCCTATCTCGTTGGGTTAGGTCTTCCGTCGATTCCATTGATGACCATTCTTCTCTTAGGGAAAGTACCATTTCCAACTGTCTACCCTGATTTGTTCCAGGAACCCGTTTCTTTCCAAGTCTAACAGTCCCACTGTCTCCATTTCCCAATTCCTGAATGGCTAACTTATCTTTTCTGCTTGCTTCTTTTGAGGATTCCCTACGCTTTGAGCATCACATTACCAAGATTGAACACACTCATGTTGTAAGTTTGAAAGTAATAGTCTTAGGCAGATAAATAAAATGGTCGCCTTTATTATTGTTGAGGAAACGTTCGAACAGGTAAACAAAATCAATGTCTTTATTAAAAGTGCAAGATAAACTAGGAGAAACAACAGTGCCCTCTTCTTCAGCCCATGGTTCTTTAACATTGTTATCCCTTATTCTTATGAAGCTGAGTGGTTGAGAGTTTGGAGGACAAGGGTTTCGGGTAGGCCAGAGTTGATCATGTAGTTGGGTAGGGGATTTCTGTGTGCGTTGGGTTGTTCTTTCTCTGGGCCGGGTATTGTATGGGCATCGATGAGGTTTTGGATTTCATGTCTGAGGCGGGCGCAGTTGTCGGTGTCATGGCCTTTTTCTTGGTGGAAGTGACAGTATAAGTTTAAGTTCATGTGAGGTGGCACAGGATTTGGAATGGGCCTAGTTTCCAAAGGTTTTAAGAGTCCTTGCGCCTTCAGCTTTTCGAATACCTTTGAAAGAGGCTTACCAAGGTTAGAAAATCGTCTGTTCTTAATGGCAGTGACCTCAGCAGTAGCAGGCATAGTTCCTGAATGTCCCCCAATATTCCTTCTGTTCTGTCCATAAAACTTTCTGTTCTCGGCTTCCTCCTCCTCAATATCCATAACTGTCTCCCTCAGCTGTCGAAAATCAGTAATCATCGAAGTCATTCTCCTGAGTTTTCCATAAATAGAGGGCTTGGTGCCCTTGATGATCATTTTGATCTGGTCTTTCTCAGAGGGTCGAGTCTGCATCTTCAGAAGCTGGCTTCTCCAGCGGTCCACATATTCCTTGAAATTTTCTTCCGGCTTCTGCTTGATATTTTCTAAGTCACGGAGTGACAAGTCAATCTTCAGGTCCGTGACATATTGCTTTAAGAAAGCATCAGCTAGCTCCCTCCAATCTTCATTAACCTGCTTGTCCAGGTTATGGTACCATACTACGGGTGCCCCCTCGAGTGACATCCCGAACATCTTTTGTACTTGGCGCTGAGACAGGCCAACTGAACTCATAACAGACACATACTGACGGAGATGCACCCTCGGATCTCCGTTCCCATTGAACTTAGTCAAATCCGGCATCTTAAACTGCGCCGGCAACTGCTCCTCAAACGTCATTGTCTCATAATCTAGCAAATCTTCATTCTTACCCCTCATCTTGCGGGTAACGGATTCAACCTGATCCCTGAGTTTCTGTATCTCGGCCTGAGACCCAATCACTCTGTCTGTTGCATACTCTGCCATATCATCATCAAAAGCGGGGATATCATCCCCCAACCCGTTCGGAGGCTCCTCGCGCCTTACATTCTCAGAATTTCCCCTATCACGGGGCACAACCATATTTGTCATGGCAACAGTCAAGGCTTGCAACTGTTCGGTAATCTTGGCCAAACCATTTTCCAACTGATCTATCCGGGATACCTCATTATCGGATGTACTCATGTCTGTTACCGGTCTTTTGGTGAGTCTTCCCTCTTCCCTAACCCAACAGGAGTCTATGATGGCCTTTAGAACACAAGGGTTAGCATGATGTATGTATGCATGAGGTGCGTGAGATGCATGTAACATATATAACATACTAAATCAATTAAAATTCTCAAACAAATCGGCCTATTATCATTTTAGAAGCTTTTGGGACAATTGTCATAAGAGTGAACCCGTCCCAGTTTAAATGGCCCAACGAGTTCATGTCTTATGGCAAAGAGCCCAACTAAATCCAAATGATAATATTCCGAACACAAGCACAAAGTGGCCCACCAACACTTAGACGCATTTGGCCCAATAGTCATGGAATACATCCTTGTCTCAGTTTAAATGGCCCAACAAGCCCATATCCCATGACAAATGGTCCAAATGGATCCAAACGATGATGTTCCTAAACACAAGCATAGAAGGGAGATAATGCAAACATAACATAATAATTTTTACATAATGACCCATCAACATTTCAGAAGCCTTGGGCCTAATATTCATACGATATGAACTTGCCCCAGTTTAAATGGCCCAGCAAGCCCGCATTTCTGACAATAGTCCAACCGCATCCAAATGAGGATGGTCCACAAGCACATACTCAAGGAAATAATTGTTACTTTAACCATACAAACCGGTCTATGGGTGGGTTAGCAAGAGTATAGACAAAGGCTCTCACCGGCGAAGGATGGCCCACAACTAGGTCTCCCCACTCAAGGGTTCGAGCAACCAAGTGAGCGCACCCTTTTTTATACACTAAGGTACGTGCCAATGAGCTATGGTGTGTGACGGACTGTCAAATGGATTTCCCGTTGTAGATTCCCCAGAGGGAAGGTGGAGCGAGACTCACTTAAATACCCAAGCCTCTTAGGCTCTTATCGCTTGGTGTCAGGAATAAACAACGAGTCCTCCAAATTAGTCCATCACAAAAGGCTACGAGTAGATGGCTATCTAGGTGCCTTCACAGCTTTTCCTTCTAGAAAGGTAGTGAGTGAAGGAAGACACCAAACCATTACCTAGCCTCAAAGTGCCTTTGATTAAACCCTCATTTTATCCACTATAGACACGGTCAATTAAAACATAAATCCAAACATTACAAGACAATATTCGGGGCCGATTCTCTATCCTCAGTGGAGTCGCCAGACTGTGGACAACAGGACCTGGGCGACGCATGTTCTAGGCTCGCGGCCTAGTTGGGAAATACTAAATAATATGGAGTCGCCACTGAAGGGGTTTTATACGGGTGAATCCGGTAACGCAGCAGAAGCGGTGAAAATCCGATTTTCAGATTTCAAAAACTTTTTCTTGGATTAAATAAATAAACACATTTATTTAATTACCCAATAATCAAATAATGAAATAAAATTTCAAATGAATCAAATTCAAGTGAAATTACCAATTACCCTTATATGGTATTTTGTCCATTTTAGTCCGAAATTGATCCAATCAATTTTGAATGATTCTAAATCATTTATAAGATGAACTTAGCATGTTCAAACATCAAAACACCAAAAGCCACAAAATCCCCAAATTTCCTTACAAATGCCGAGAGCACCAAATGGTGCCCAAGTTGACCATTTGGTCATTTCATGCTTCAAAACTCATCCAAATGAAATCCAATCAACATGAAACTTTGCATGCATCATATACACACCAAAATGCTCAACATATATGAAAACCCCCAAATTTGGAATTAGTTAGAAACCCTAATTTTTCAATTTCCACAAAATGGACAAATTAGGATAATTACATTAAATCAAATGTTTCAATCATCAATCTTTCATCCAATTCAAGTCTCAACACAATGAAACAACTCAAGATCAAATCTAGCATTTAAGAGTGGGTCAAAAACTCTAGAATAGCAACATGGTTTCATAAACCTTAAAAGAATACATATAACTACACTAGTTACATTCTTTGTTCATCATACATGCTCAACACTTTTAAACAAATTTCCATCATCAAAAACCACAAGAAATAAAGAAAAGAATAACTTAAGAAACTCATGAGAGATAGCCTAGATCATAAGGAACAAATTCCTTTCTAATAGCAAGTTTAAGAAACTTACAAAATCTAAGCTTTCTTTAGGTTTTCCTTTTTCTCCTTCACTTTCTTTCTTTGTCTTTCTTCAATGGAACTTTTGTTTTTGGTAAAGTGTATTAGGTTAGTGAAATGAAAAATGAAAAAACATTTATATGTGCAACATTTGCACCTTGGCGAAATTTGCACACCAAATTCAACAAATTGTAATTTCAATTTCATTTGCTTTATTATTAATACAACTTGCATAAATATCTTTTATAACCTTTATAGATATTTATTTAAGTCAAATATGGCAACTAAGTCATTTACTTTAAATATCCTAACTTAAGATATTTATATTTTAATTAATTTAATCATTTAACAATTAAATAATTAATTAATTAATCAAATACAAATATATTAAATATATGTATAATATTTACATTAAATATAAAAACATATATTCATTTAGGAAATAAGTCAAATATCTCATTTTGACTATTAATTAATGTGTATTTAAATTAATCAAGTATTAAATGTAAATACACAATAATTACGTAAATGACTATCGGGTTCCTTTTGCACGTATCTTGCGTTTAACCTTTAAACGACTTTATAAATAATCAATATTATTTATTTAATGTTGCTCTAGTGCTCTACGAGTATGTTTCATTATGGAGACTCTCTAGGTTCAGGTATTTCCGTCACGAAATCAAATTTCGTGTTCATAATCTATCCACCCGTAGATTATGACGATCACGGATAATCTCGCTGAACCACACAGGTCGAGGTCATGGCAAATGTATAATTCCTCCGTCACAGGTATCCGGATAAATCCCAGAGATACAGATATAAACGTCAAATCTCTATGGGGATTATCCAGTCGACTATTCTATTAGCAATCTCAAAAAGAATGTTTAGAACTAGCTTCTAAACTTACCACGGGCCCATGGTTTTATCTGATTGCTAATCATATGGACTACCTATGCTCTGTTACACAGAACTGACGGATCCTATCTTGATACACATAGGACACCCTGAGGATCTATATACACCCAACGAACAGGCGGAGGTCTGATCTAAATAGATCGGTGACGTGACTGCCATCTAAGTGTAGAAGATGTCTCATGTGCCCACAATGGCATCTCAAGTCTAAGAATCACAAGTGCTACTCAACCCGAGAAGATTCTTATTGACGCTGGTGTACCATCCATTAAAAATCTTCGGTGAGTCGTTCAGTGTTTATCCGCTATAAACACCTACAGGTCTATACCAGTCTCCAAGACTTATGGTTCATTGAGAAACCATTGGAATCAAATATTCCAGTATACGACTTGTACCGGTCTCAACGGGTTTACTATACTGACCAAGTAGTGTAAACCTTGACCAGGAACTGTCTGAGAATGACAACGTCATGATACGACTCAATGTCCGTTGCGACGTTTTTGCAACTGTATCATGACTAATCATTCTAGGGTCATTACGTCTTTACCATATAAAAGATTAGATTATATTATAGAAACTGCATATTTATTACTAATAATAATGTTTTACAGAAGTATTTAACAAAATACAACCAGGGAATTGGCGCTCTGAGCACCAACCCCTACAGCCACCAGGTGTGAACCGAGACAAAGATTTAAGGCCGCACTCACCCCTCACAAGGGAAGACCTCAAACCGTGGGTTCGGAATGGTCCCTTACTCATGTCACTTGTAATGAAAGGATTTATGTAATAATTTAATCAAGCTTAAGTAACACTTATTTCCAAGAGTATCATGCTTCTAAATTCTCATATGTAAAATAAACTTATGCACACATTTCACATATATCTCATATCTAAAATCGCATGCTTAACATATATCAAAATAGCAACGAACATACAACTTTATTTGCATATTACATTCAAGAAAACACAAGCACACATATTAACCATACAAACATACATATGGGCACTTTTCCAAGTGGTACGTGGAATTGTATCCTCCAAGTACAGACCGCACTACCGTCCATTCGGAATCGGCTACGGAATTTACGTCTGAGTTTCCATCCGATATACCACAAGAAATAATACTCAAATGTTATCACGACACAAGCATATGAATTGTAATTCATTAACATAGTTGTATTCATACATGTGGGGATAGCTACTAGGAAAACTATGCATGAAATCTAATGAAGATGACTCGATTCAGTGGGTGCGCGTTCATGTAGCGTTCGTAAACGCGTTCGAACGGTAAACAGAAGGTTCACGTTCGTGTAGCGTCCGAGAACGCGTTCGAACGGAACCGGACCTGATGCATTATGAAACTAAGAAAGTGCGTGGGCGTTCGTATAGCGTTCGTAAACGCGTTCGAACGGTAAACAGAAGGTCCTCGTTCGTATGACGTTTGATAACGCGTTCGAACGGAAATGAAACAGAATGCTCACGTTCGTATAGCGTTTGTTAACGCGTTCGAACGGAAATGAAACAGAATGCCTACGTTCGTATGGCGTTCGTGAACGCGTTCGAACATGAGGGAGACCTGATGCATGACAAGGCAAAATACATGCGCGTTCGAGTTGCGTTCGTAAACGCGTTCGAACGGGAACAGACCTGATGCATGAAATGAGATGCAATACATAAACGACAAAATAAAGGGGGGGCGTGGCGAGTACTACTGCCGTAAAGGTGGCCTTTTGGGGCTCTTGATCTCTCAAAGAGAGGACCTTTATACCAACATACTAAGCCCATGCGCTCGACTGAATCATGCATACATAGAATGAAAAGCAATAATATTAAACATAGTGTGCCCGATTGAACGTATCTTGTATCCAACCGAACACACATCAACCGGCGCGGCAAAGCCTCGTGGTAACGGGCTTTAGCCCATCCCCATAGGGGATCTCACATCGCACTTACTAAGCCCATGCGCTCGGTTGAATCGTGCATACGGAAATAAAGACAATCATATCAAACTAAGTATGTCCGATTGAACGTATTTCGCATTCAACCGAACACACATCAATCGGTGCGGCAAAGCATCGTGGTGAAGGATTTTAACCCTCCAATTAGGGAACCTTTCATCGCACTTACTAAGCTCATGCACTCGATCGTATCATGAGATTAAACAACATGCAGAATTTAAATGACAAGAATTAAATAAACCAAAGCAACTCAAAACAAGAGGAGGTGCCGTTTTACTCAAGTGGTACGTGGAGTTGTGTCCCAAGTACAGACCGCACTACCGTCCATTCGGATTCAGCTACGGAATTTACGTCTGGGTTTCCATCCTATATACCACAAGAGACGACACTCTTCCATTCATCCAATACCCACAACACGCATCATACACACAACAAATGCCACAAATACAGAAAATATAATCAAAATAATAACCAGAAATTAAATACGAGTAAGTGTGATAGATACCCTCAGGTCTAACCTTTTAAGCTGTCTCTCGGACTCGCGTTCCACGAAGATCAAAAGGGGGTGAAGCTCCGCAACTTTTCTGGTTCACTGGTTTGCCTCTTCCTTCGCTGTTCGGCCACTCGAGCTACTGTTCCGACTCCGTTTTGCTGCTGTTCCCTATGGTTTTGCTGCCGTTCCCTCTGTATCCTCTGCTTACTGTTGGTGGGCTGTTTTGGTGTTCTTGGTGGACTGTTCTGTGTTCCTTTTTAGTGTGGTGGTGTGATTATTTCAAAGGTTATAATGCAGTTTTGTTACTGTTTAAAGGGATTTTAGGGACTGTTGAGAGTGATTTAGGCTGTTGTGTTTTGTCTAATTTTCGGTGATGTGTGAAGGTTTAAAAGGGGTGATTTTCGGTGGTGATTAGGGTTGTTTATGCTTGTAATTTTGGTGATATGAGGGTAAGGTGAAAGTAATGATTTTTGTGATGTCTAGTATTTCTTGTTATAATTCTGTGTGAATTGTGTGTATGAGCTAGAGAGATTGGAGAGGTTGGGCGGCTTGGTTATGGGTTGTTTATATAGAGAATGGCTAGGGCTTCACCTTGTCTCACAAGGAAGAGATTTGGTTTCCAATATGAGAGAGATGAGAAAGACATATACAAGATTGAGGGGGGACAAAATATTTTAATTTAGGAAGTCAACTAATTTAAATTGGTGTATATCTTATTGAATTAGGAAGTCAAATATTTGATTGGTTTTAATTGGTTAAGATTGATTTTAATTAGGCAAATCTTATTTTTAGTTTTAGTATATAATATATTTGATTTATTTATATTAGGCATGATTTTATTTTATGTTTTATTTAATTGGTAAATGATTTAAATATTTTATTTAATGTTTAATATTTATTTATTTAATTTGGGATGTGTTTTATGGGCTTTGGGGGGCCAAATGGGCTGGGGTGTGAGGCTAGTAGCAAAACCAGAATTACCGGCTCCGTTCGAACGCCTCCTCGCACGCGGCACGAACGTCCGTAATCTGCACGAGGTTCGAACGGAGGAACGAACGCAGCACCAACGAAGACAGTGAACTTGTGGAATGAACTTGATGACATACTTATCCCGAATTTCCCCTTCCGACCTCCGTTTCCTGCAATATCCTTAGCTAAATAGGTAGTGCCTCCAATTGAGACTCATCATCGGGTTTCACATGCGAAAATACAATGCTTACAGAGAGAGTGACATAGAGAGATGAAAGAAGAGTGATTAGCGGGAGAGAGAGAGAGATTGAGAGATGAGGAAAAATCTAGGATTTTGTTTTAATTATAACGGTTCGGTTCGGTTTAACATGTGCGGTTCAGATTCGCACCTAAACCGAACCGTAAACAGTTTGGGGTGGGCCAATCCGAAGCGTTAGAAAAAAAAACCGTAAATTCGGTCCGGTTTGGTTCGGTTCGTGATCCAGTTTGGTTCGGTCGGTTTTTTTGCCCACCCCTATTCAGAACTAGTAGAAAGTAAAAATCAGCTCGGGTAGACCCGATCCGATTTCACGGGTCGGGTAGACCCGATCCGATTTCACGGGTCGGGTTAAAACAAGAGAATAAATAATATAAATTATAACTATTTGACAGATGATAATTAAATCAATATTGAATAGCCCTCCACCTTAATGCCATATGATTTATATTGATATATGATTTATAAATTAATTATCTCCATATCCTTTATCCTCAAATATTATTCCTTATATTTTATGATATTATTTGTTGTTTTTTAGGTTTTTTTTTTTAAATTTCTATAAAACGATAAAAATTTGATTTCATAAATTCTAAAGGATTTGATTCATATAATTTCTCATTTTCTTTTTAACTTGAAAAATATTCGAATAACATTTATAAGGCCTCGGTCTTTCTGTTTATTGGGCCAAAATTGGGCCTTGGTTGTAGATACAAGCTTTTTTTGGAACCTAATTGAGAAGTCAAGTGTAATCAGAATTATTATGGGTGTATTCAGTATATTTCATAAGCATATATAACGATCCAGCTTCTTGTTTCATTTTCAAAATTTCAAAATAAATTCTAAAATTGAAATAGCAGCACAGAGAGAAGAGCCAGAAATGGCGGGAACTGATCCAAACAACCAACTTTTAACTCTGATTCGTGACTTCGCTTCTGAAAAATCTCAAGGAGGTTAGTTTCCGTACACATCTTCTCTTTTTCTGCCTGCACGCGTGTGCGTGTGTGTTTGGTTTTCGAGAAAATAGAGCAGGAAAATAATATCACCTAAACCAAAACAAACACTTGATCTGAACTAAGTGTAGCGAATGAATCATATTACTAGTTTAAAAAAATATTTCAAATTTTGATTTTATTTGATTATTCGGCAATCAAACGGAGGATTCAAGTTTTGTAATGTGAGAAACTGAAAGGAATGCGATTATACGAACATGCTGTTCTGCTTGTTTACGATTTAGTTTAATTATTTCTGTTTTGAAACTTTCTCTACTTTTTCTCGGAAACCAAACAGAGGTGATAAATTTTGTGCTATGTGAAAATGAAACTGTCTGTACGCCTGGAGATTTGTAGATCAATAAGTGAACCGAAGTTCAAAATTCTAATTGTCCTTTTATTCTACATTACATTTTCTCGGCTTTGATTGGAATGATTCGGCACATGCAGAGAGAAGAGTTGTAGGTTTAAAGAGACGATTCGAGGAACTTCAATTGGAGTTACAGGCGGCAAATGAGGATCGAGAAGAGGCCAAGCAATTCAAAGAAACAACTGAGCAAGAGCTTAAAGGCTACGAAGTTGAATTGGCTTTGAACGACACAGCATTTCAAGCCCTAGAGGTTAGCTTTATTTACTTTTATTTTTTTTTATTTAGTTTGATTATTTGAAATTTGATTAGTTTTTTTTTATTGAATAATTGTTATGGTTGATTTAATTGCAGTCAAGAATTAATTTAATACAAAATGAGATTTCAACTGTTGGAGCTGAATTGGAAGCTCTTAAGGTACTGATTTAGGCATTGTCTTGTTTCTTGTTATTAATAATTTACCGACTTAAAATACATATTTATTTTGTATCATATTTGTCATCAATACATTTTGTTGTTCTGTTGAACCTGGCTGGATGCGTAACTGCATTTGGATTTATAAAGAAAGAAGAAGGAATTTTACGGTACATAATTTTGTTCCTTCATCTTTTTACATCATATAATAGAATTCATATTTTTCCCTTTTTTGAAAAATTGAAATGGTGATGATTAATTATGTTTTTGGTTTATGTTTCAATGCAGAGATGGATTTATTTTCAAAATGTATGAGTTGAATGCTACAATAAGGTTGGTCTCTCATTTAGACCGTGATACTTTTACTTTTATTTAATTTTTTTTTGGAAACGTTGGAAATTCCGTCACTAAACCGCCCAACCCGGGCTTAAGCAGAGTATGAAAAACCGTCGGCTGCCCCATGTTCTTACAAAAAGTGCACTTCCAGGATTCGAACCTAATACTTGAGCAATCAAGTCCCAACCCTTATGCCACCAAACCACACCCCTTGGGAGTTGGGACACTTTCATTTAATTTTGTTTATTTGTTTTTCATCACTTATAACATAGGCATTGCTCCAGAACAAATAACTTACAAATGTGATTTTTTTAGGCGAACATCTAGATTTTGTACCTACACTTCTTCTCATTTACAGGTTTTGAGAATTTGTCAAAATTTATAAAAATTCTTGGTTGTTTACATTACTCAGATTTTGTGTATGTGTGACTCTAGAGAATAAAATTCATTCTCATGTTTAAATGATTTCAATATGTTTGCTTTTCTAACTTTGAATGCACACTCTACTTAATTTTGTATTGAGAAATCAACTAATTCTTTTGCTAATTACATGTTATTGTAGGACATTCCAAAAGTTATCAGCTTTCCATTTTCAGAAAGATGACAGTGTTGGAACTGCAGCTGGTGACTGCCTCTATTGACCCGTTGCAGATCTGTTCTTTGTTTCAGTTTTAGTGGATAAAGATCTTAACTCATTGCAAGTTCCTTTTACTTTACCTTACAGTTTCACAAGCAGAGCACAACTTCAGTAAGAAGGAAGCCGCTGACGCAACAGTTGCTTTAAAAGCTCTTGAGGATGTGTTGGCTGATGTAGTTTCTCAAACAGCTATGGAGGAGGAACAATACCAAGAACAGGAGAAACTTCAAAAGCAGGTAAAAATTGGTCCTCCGCGTACCATAGATATTTATATACTTCTCACTTTAAAAGGCATTTATGAATCTAATTCGATCATATAAACTATTTCCATGTTGCATTTTCCCATCTTTTAAGATGTTTTCCTTTGGAATCTAATCCTAGAATGATTAAATGGTTTTGGACCCCTGCAGATCCATATGGAGTTGATTGATCTTGAAAGGAAGGTGTTTCTGATGGAGATGATTATGAAAGAAACAAGATCATTGCAGGACTTAACGAGATATCCTTGTTCAAGCTATAATGACTACTGACAACCTAATGATCATGTCTTAAGCACATTTTCTGTGTGACAACAGAGAAACTCGTACAAAGGAGTCAAAAAAAGAACAAAGTCAATTCCTTATGGTTATTAAATTCATGGGTGAATGATATCTGAAAATTCTTAACCCATGGAAAGCTCATACAAATGGACCATTTTCACTTCAGAAAAATGACCTCCCAATTTTCTTTATCAGAAAAACATCCAATTTTAAAAGAATTTTTTTCTGGTTTTTTTTTTTTTTGTTTAGGCAATTCCTAAACCAATATTCCTCTGGTTTAACTCGGCTTGATTTTGGAGATCCTTTCTTCCTACTTTCTAAACCAATTAAAGAAACTCCTACATATTTTGAAGTTTGTATTCTTCAAATTCCTATTTTCAGTGATTAGAAACACATGTAAAAGCTATGCCACTTTTGTGCTGCATATCAGTTTGTTGCAGCAAAGTAGAAGTTTATTATGAGACCCAGTTAGAATTGTCTCTTTAACTGGAAACAAGCAGACTTCTGAATTGGAGCAGAATTGTGCTTCGCTCGGTGAGGAGTTGCAGAAGAGGTGCATATGTCCTAATTGCAACAAAGAGAATGTGGAGGACCTGGGTGGCATTCTTCAGGCAAATGGAGCAACCTGATCTCTTGTAAGTTCTTTATGAGTTAATGCTTCATTTGAATTTCTGGCATCATCATGCATTTACAGATAAGAACTCTAAAAACTACATAATCTTGGTACTTCAGTTGCAACTGTATGGATAAAATTGGCGGAAGTCTAGATAATTCATGTGTCCTGGCAAAGTGTTACATAATTCAATTTGAGAAAGTTGTGAGAAAGAATATGCTAATTGCTTCAATTGATTTTTGCATCTAAACTCTCGTGTAGATTGTTGTAGCTTATTTGTGACAACATCTCTATTGAAGCCACATACATCTCAAAACATATTAATTACATTTACGTGATGATGAGCTCTTCTTTCTAACTGTGGTCTCTAGCTTTCTGTAGCCAATTAATGAAACCCTCTCTTAAGGACAAAAAGTGAAGAAATTCTAGAGATAATAGTGATTCCTCCTCAGTGCCAGCCTGTAGCAAACATAATTATCCAAATACCATCTTTGTCCTCTTCTACCTGTTTTATCTATAGATTTCTCATATGTGTCGGTGACAATTCCATATCCTTTACCATTAGTGATAACAATGTAGATTTGGCCTCTTCATCAGTGTTTGCTAGATCCTGAAATATTGATGACCGCGATAATTTTAAGAATAAGGGCAATGATATTATAATCTATATAACATTCCTGAAGATAAAAGTACTGTAAAGTCCAAGAAAACATTTATATAAACTGATTGGTTGAACTTACAGTATCACGAGGAGGCATTATGTTGGTAGGAAGAATGGTCTGCATTGTAACACATATAGGATTGATGGACATTGTAATTTCCACCTGTATAGAGAATAGGGCAGAGACTGGCCGATGATCAGAGAACTTACTTTCACTGCGAAAATACGAAAGCTGTTTCACTCCTTTTCCATACCATAGAATCCTATCACACCTGCCACCAGATTTATGCATTATTATTACTTAAGCTATCACAAAAGAGAATTAGTAACACAGTTCATGCTTATAGATTTAGGACTTAAAAACCTAAGACCAGAGCCATGGTTGAGTGAATATACCAAGCAGGAGTCCTGGGCTTTTCTCCTGATCTGACTGGAGCTCCACCAGAGTACCGATTACCATTTGATGAACAATACTTGTACGTTGGTGGAAACTCGATGTTTCCCTCTTTCCAACCTTGGAAAACTCCACCTTCTTCTTGTTCCCTTCGAAGCTGATCAAACTCTTGCAGTCCTTTCCAGTCTTGCTTCTTTATCAGTTGCCTTGCTAAAGCATCTTCCAAGTATAACCTATAGTTGAGATCCCCAAACCAGAATATTTGGCTGCTCAACACACAAAATGTTTGATTCAATTACAAGATACATTTAAGATTAAACATTTGAATATATGAGATTCGAAATATTGTTTTTTTGAGAGGACCACTTACTCGTGTCCTAAGATGGTGAGAGGATGATGATTGTTATCATCATTAGGAGATCGAGGGAAAGTAGTTCGTTTAAAAATCTCAGAAACTTGGTGATTCCTCCTTCCTTCATCGCCTTTCTTCTCACCAGAAGCTAAGTGTGCAGCTATAAAGCAAAAACTGGTTCCTTCAATTGACATACTAACAGAAACCGAGCCTTTGTTTCCCAAATACCCCATGATGCCACAAGCCACTGAACAAACTTTCACATTTGAAATGCAATACTTTCTTAGCAGCTCCCTTCTGATCCACACACTTATAAACACTCCCACCATCTTCTTGCTTGCGATGAGCTTGTACTTACTCCCCCAATATAACTTCTCACTTTCAGTTCTTGACCAGTTCTTTGCACGGCTGCTAACACTTCTCCTGGTCTCAAATTCAGTGTCATAGAGGTAGTTGTCACTTGAAATATTTTGGTTGAGCATCGGCGTCAACCAAGGGCATCCATACTTATTGTTAAGAGTTTTTCCAATAAGTAAGTTCCAATTTGTTGCTTCTGTTGGGTCTTCTGCTCCTATAACCGCGCGAGGTTTTAAGGGAACAATCTCTTGAAATCTGATAGAATACAAGAAGTTTTGAATTAGATATCAAACTAAACCTAAAATGATCGATCCCCTTCAATGACTAGATACATACCCGAGAACATACATATCCGCAGCATCCTTTAGATTTAGCCACTCATCCAAATCTACAGCCAAGCTTCCTACAGGAGATCTTCCAGCTACATTCCAAGTACCCACAAAAACCCTGAAATATTAAAAATATAAAATGATCAAACAAACATTCATGCCATGTAACATTCTTTTACAAACAGGGCCTGAGTTGCCCGTTCTTAAAATGAGGCCCTTGCTGATAATATAAAAGTTGTGTTATACATCTAATGATTGAAATTTCTTTAGATTTATGACCCTAATTATAGGCCAAATGTTGGAGGCTCAAACCAATCATCTGTGCCGATTGTTCCTAGGACCACCTCGATTAACATATAGTTGTTGAAACCTCACCTTAACTCATTAGTTGAAATGCATGGATCCATCTCCATTGACGTAACGTCAACATCATCATCTTCTTCTTGTTCTTCGCCGGCATCTGCAAAAACACCCAACTTTGTTACTTGAAACTAAACAAATCATTGGCTAGCTATAAAGAATGATAAGAAGAACAAACAATAACCTGAAATTTCATTCAATTGAGAAGGGTCATGAGCTCTTTTATGGTTCCTTCTAAACCACTTATTAAACCTCCCTGTTCTTAGCCTTGGCTTCTGTGGATCCATAGAGTCAATCACAAGTTAACGGCTATAGCTTCTAGCAGCTGCTTGTTTCTTACATTTCAAGTTCTACACAACACTTAGAGTTTGTTGTATTAAGGATCGTTGTGTTAATCGCTAGATAAAACCAAAGAAAGAAAGATATCAAAGAGACCCCCCGCCCCCTAAAAAAAGAAAAAAACATCCAGTCACAGTGATAATTCCTAGAGAGAGAAGCAAGTAAAATGATATGATCCTCACAAGGCTCTATCATTTGCTTGATTATTAGAGCTGTTAGGTGATGGTGGTGCTGCTCACGTAGGCCCCTAAGATTTTTAGGTGACAAGTTTTATTATTAAGGACTAGTCAAACAACACAGGCTATTAACATAGTATAGAATGGACCATTAACATTTAGACATGGCTGTGAGTACAAGATCTCCATTAATTCGTTCAATCATTCACCATTTTTTAATAAGCTTTGGGTTCTTTAAGGGAAATTTATGTTTCTCTAACACAACGACATGTTTTGAATACTTATAGAATTTGATTGACGTAAACTATTATCTGATAAATAAAAAAGTTTAACCATTTTTTTTGAAAAATAACTTATATGGATTATAAATTCGTAAGTTATTTCTTTTTTTCAAAACTTTCATATAACTTATTTTTAACTATTAGAAAATATTTTCTGAAAAAATATTGGACGCGCCAAATATCTAAAATACTTTCCGAAAAATATTTTCAGGCGATAACAAAATATTTTTATAGAAAATATTTTATTTACGGAATTCGTTTTACGGCGAAACAACATATGCTAAACTTTATTAGTCATTTTACAAATTTATCTTTGGTGATTGTAATTTGTAAAGCTTAAATGTTTTGGAAAGATGAGAAAAATATGATTATCTACCCATAATGACTGAATCATTTAATTATAAAATAGAAATTATTTCATGCGTTTGTGAGATAGTATGCATGTGTGTTCGGGGTATTACAAACTAGGAAATATATTTTTTCTATTTTTAAATTGTCCCCCGTAACAACTTATTGTGGATTTGCTTATAAACTTATAATCAAATTGTGAAACGAAATATAAAATGAATGATTTAATGTCTATTTGATCAATTCTCATGAATAGTTAGTTTAGTTGCACATAAAGGACAAAGTTGTTTTGTATCAATTTGTAATATCTTGATTCATTTACCATTTAATATTTATAATGAGTTTTCTTTAAGGTAATGAAAGTATTCATTAATAATAAAAGATTGCATGAAATGGTTGTAAGAAAATGCTCCCATCAAAACTCACAGATTAAGGGTGCGTTTGATATAACTTTTCAAATAAAATCTTTTTAAGTAGAGTTTTTATTAATAGAACTTTTAAAAATAGAGCTTTTGATAAAAAAAAAAAAAATTAGGTATTTGGTTGTAAGTAAAAATTTTATTAAACATTATAAAATTATTTTTATTAGATAAATTTTTTTTAAGTTGTGTTATGAAAGAAATGAAATAATGTTGTTAAATTAAATAAAACTATTATAGACAATTTAAATATTTAAAAAAACTTTTAAATCCGATTAGTGTCATTAAACAAGAAATTAACATGCAAACAAACAAATCAAACCAGAAAATTGGATCTAACATGCATAACCCTAGAAAACCTTAAAACTTGAGAATAAGAAAAACCTTGATACAAAGTTGAAAAACAGTAGTCCAGATCGAGATTAATTTCTGTCATTAAGAACTTATCAGCCCCGTCTTGGTGCTCTACGGATTTGCGGCTAACGTTCTCCCAGGATAACCCGAATTCCTCTTGTTCAAGGGGCACACCTTAACAAGATCTTTGTGGGACACAGAAACTGGGCGACGCCGTTCCTAGGCTCGCGGCCTAGATGGGAAGAATTACATAACATGGAGTCGCCACCCGGTGTGAACCGGGACAAAGATTTAAGGCTGCACTCACCCCTCGCAAGGGAAGACCTCAAACCGTTGGGTTCGGAATGGTCCCTTACTTATGTCACTTGTAATAAAAAGGATTCATGTAATAATTTAACTAAGCTTAAGTAACACTTATTTCCAATAGTATCATGCTTCTAAATTCATATGCATACTTCAACAAGTTCATCACAACATGCAACATCACATGGCAATCTCATGAACATATTTCAATCCTATGATATGGAAAACTAAGAGCAACATATCATGCTTGAGTAATATCTCATGAACCTATTAACCAAATAACATGCTAACAGCCTAATCATGCTCGAATACAAATAATACAGTTGGCTATATAACACAAGAAAGATCAACCAAGAGGCAATTATGCATGAATATGATAAGACAGACCAATTCAGTGTGTGTGCGCGTTCGTGTAGCATTCGTAAACGCGTTCGAACGGAAATGAGACAGAATGCTCGCGTTCGAGTAGCGTTCGTAAACGCGTTCAACGGAAATGGAACAGAATGTTCACGTTCGTATGGCGTTTGTTAACGCGTTCGAATGGAAATGAAACAGAATGCTCACGTTCGTATGGCGTTTGTTAACGCGTTCGAACGGAAATGAGACCTGATGCATGATAAGGCGAAATGTATGCGCGTTCGAATTGCGTTCTTGAACGCGTTCGAACGGACACGGACCTGATGCATGAAATGGGCAAAAATGCATAAACATCAAAATAAAGGGGGGCGCGGCGAAGTACTGCCGTAAATGTGGCCTTATGAGGGCTCTTGATCTCTCAAAGAGAGGACCTTTAGACCAACATACTAAGCCCATGCGCGTCACATCACATCATGCATACAAACACAAAGACAATCATATTATCCTAAGTATGTCCGATTGAACGTGTCTTGCATCCAACCGAACACACATCAACCGGCGCGGCAAAGCATCGTGGTAAAGGGCTTTAACCCCTCCCCATAGGGGATCTCACATCGCACTTACTAAGCCCATGCGCTCGATTGAGTCATGCATAAATAAGCAACATGCAGAATTTAAATGACAAAAATAAATACATAAAAGCAACACAAAACAAGAGAATGTGCCGTTTACTCAAGTGGTACGTGGAGTTGTGTCCCATGTACAGACCGCACTACCGTCCATTCGGATTCGGCTACGGAATTTACGTCTGGGTTTCCATCCTATATACCACAAGAGACGACACTCTTCCATTTCATTCGAGCCACAACATGCTTCCATAAACGACTCTCATGTGAATAGAATGCAATAATAATAATATAAAACGAATGTAAACTAATGAAAAGGTACCCTCAGGTCTAACCTTTTAAATCATCTCTCGGATGTACGGTACACGATCGTCGAAAGGGGGGATGCTCCGCAACTCTCCTGGTTCACTGGTTCACTGTTCTCGTTCGTTATCTTTTGCTATTATTTCCTTGTGGTTTCGCTGCCTTTTCCTCTTTATCTTTTGCTTATTGTTTCCTTGGGTGTGTTCCTCCTGTAATTTTTATGTGTGTTGTGTATGAGTTAGGGACTAGGGGACTAGGGGACCAACTAAGGACTAAGGTGAGAAGGTTGGTGAAGGGTTCTTTTTATAGGCAAAGGGTTGGGCTTGACAAGGAAAGGAATTTGATTAGGTTTGGTTAAGGGAAGTCCAAGGATTTGATTTGGTTTGGTTAAGGGAAGTCAAAGATTGAGGGGGGACAAATCTTGGCTAGATAGGGAAGGTTGAATATTTGATTGGCTTGGTTTAGGAATACAATATTTTCAGTTGGGAATAATCTTATTAGATTGGGAATATAATTGGTTGATTGATTTTAATTAGGCATGATTATATTTTGATTTAGTATGTGATTTGTTTATTTTAGGCATGATTTTAGTTTAAGTTGGTAATTGTTTATTTTATGTTTGGTATATGTTTTATTTAATCATTTAATTAATTTAGTTATTATATTATTTAGTTAATGTTTTAATTAATATTTATTTATTTAAATTGGGATGTGTTTTATGGGCTTTGGGGGGCTAATTGGGCTGGATGTGAGGCTAGCAGCAAAACCAGAATTACCGACACCGTTCGAACGCTTCCTCGAACGCGGCACGAACGCCCGCAATCCGTTTGACGTTCGAACGTAAACACGAACGTAGCACGAACGAAAACAGTGAACCTTGTTTATTCTGAATTTCCCCTTCCGATGTCCGTTTCCCGTGACCTCCGTGACTTAAAAGGTAGTGTCTCCAAAATGAGACTCATCATAGGGACTTATGTGTAAAAATGCAGTGCCTACAGTCGCCCCCACTTTGATGGGACTTGTGTAATGTGCAACAGTGACAATCCTATCAAAGTTATGCAATGCATTTTACTTACCTGGCTAGCTAGCTGTCTCGAGCTGAGCTGATACTGCAGTGGACCTCGATCCTGAGACGCATCTCGATGCTGCTGATGATGTGGTGGACCTCGATCCTGAGACGCATCCCAATAGCTGCAACCGACAACGGGGGCCTCGACCCTGGGACGCATCCCAATACCGCTGACAAAATGTGGGCCTCGACCCTGGGACGCATCCCGAAAATGATGATGCAGTGGACCTCGATCCTGGGACGCATCCCAATAGCTGCAACCGACAACGGGGGCCTCGACCCTGGGACGCATCCCAATACCGCTGACAAAATGTGGGCCTCGACCCTGGGACGCATCCCAAAAATGATGATGTGGAGCTTCGCTCCTCAGCCGATATGGGCTTCGCCCTCCGAGACCCATACCCGGAACTTAACTTCATTGGGACCTCAATCTTCAGATTACTGCCCATATCAAATGTTGTGCCTTTACCATCTCTGATTGGCTCACTGCTCGCTCTTTTCCGTCTTCAACACCATGTGTTGAGTTGCGTTGATTTGGTGGTGATGTGCTGCGACCCCTGGTTCATTCCCGAACCATGCTTCCATTCTTGGAGTGCCATTCTCGGCCTGTTCCTTCCTGAACTGTATTGAGATGAGGCTTTATTCCTCCCGAGCTTTATTCCCGAACTGTTGAGATGAGGCTCTATTCCTCCCGAGCTTTATTCCCGAACTATACCGACATGAGGCTTTCTTCCCCTTGAGCTTTGTTCTCAAACTATACTGATATAAGGCTTTCTCCCCTGGGCTTTGTTCCCGAACTGTGTTGATATGAGGCTTTATTCCCCTGGGCTTCGTTCCCGAACTGTACTGACATGAGGCTTTATTCCCCTTGAGCTTTGTTCTCAAACTTATACTGATATGAGGCTTTCTTCCCCTGGGCTTTGTTCCCGAACTGTGTTGATATGAGGCTTTATTCCCCTGGGCTTCGTTCCCGAACTGTTACTGTAAGTTGTTCATTCCTGAACTGTTATCGTGAGGTGGTTCATTCCCGAACCGTTACTGTAAGGTGTCCATTCCCGAACTGTTACTGTAAGGTGGTCCATTCCCGAACCGTTACTGTGAGGTGGTCCATTCCCGAACCGTTACTGTGAGGTGGTCCATTCCCGAACCGTTACTGTGAGGTGGTTCATTCCCGAACCGTTACTGTGAGGTGGTTCATTCCCGAACCGTTACTGTGAGGTGGTTCATTCCCGAACCGTGCTTCCATTCTTGGAGTGCCATTCCCGGCTGGTTCATTCTTGAACTGTCCATTCCCGGACCATATCTCCATTCTCGGAGTGTCATTTCCGACTTGTTCATTCTTGAACTGCCCATTCCCGGACTAAATCTCCATTCTCGGAGTGTCATTTCCGACTGAACTGATCTGATGTAATATGGGCCTCGCCCCCGGAATGCCATACCCGGCAATGCTGATACTGATGTAATGTGGGCCTCGACCCTGGGACTCATTCCCAAACTGTGTTTGATGTGGGCCTCGACCCTGGGACTCATCCCCAAAACTGATGTTAAAGTGGGCCTCGGCCTCAACTGCTACTAACATGGGACTCGCCCCCGGATTGACGCTGATGTGGGCCTCGACCCTCGGATTCATTCCAAAATTCTGCTGATGCGGGCCTCGGCCCTGGGACTAATTCCCTGGATTCATTCCAAAATTCTGCTGATGTGGGCCTCGACCCTGGGATTCATTCCCTGGATTCATTCCAAAATTCTGCTGATGTGGGCCTTGACCCTGGGATTCATTCCCTGGATTCATTCCAAAATTCTGCTGATGCGGGCCTCGGCCCTGGGACTCATTCCCTGGAATTGCTGACATGGGCCTCATCCCCGGGATTCATTCCAACACTCTGACGATGTAGGCCTCGACCCTGGGACTCATCCCCAAAACTACTACTCATATGTTACTGATTCTGGTTGTCTTGTCTTTGTCGATTTCTCTTTTTCTCTTCTGAAACCTGTTATTACAAAACAGAACAAACACAAAAGGGATGCAAAATGTGTTACGTGTATGCATGCATGCATGATTGGGTTTCCTATCCCATTGAGCTAGGTCTTCTGCCAGTATTCTCGGTGGCTGCTTGGTCTTTTGACAAGTCTGTCACCTTTCCTAACCAACATGCATCTATGATGGCTTTTGAATCAAAAGGGAGTTAACATGGTGCATGTATGCATGAGGTGCATGTGATACATGTGATGCATGTGATACAAGAAATATATCAACTCTTTAAAATTTGCACACAAATCGGCCCATCATCATTTTAGAAGTTTTTGGACTAACTGCCATAGGAGTGGACTCGTCCCAGTTTTAATGGCCCAACGAGTTCGCATCTCATGACAAGGAGTCCAACTAAATCCAAATGGTAATGTTCCGAACACAAGCACAAAGAAAGATAATGCAAACATACAACAATAATTTCTACAATGGCTCATCAACATTTCACAAGCTTTTGGCCTAATAGTCATAAGGTACGAACTTGCCCCAGTTTAAATGGCCCAACAAGCCCGCATTTCTGACAATAGTCCAACTGCATCCAAATGAGGATGGTCCACAAGCACATATTCAAGGAAATAATTGCTACTTTAGCCAACCCGGTCTATGGGTGGGTTAGTAAGAGTATAGACAAAGGCTCTCACCGGCGAAGGATGGCCCACAACTAGGTCTCCCCACTCAAGGGTTCGAGCAACCAAGTGAGCGCACCCCTTTTTATACACTAAGGTACGTGCCAATGAGCTATGGTGTGTGACGGACTGTCAAATGGATTTCCCGTTGTAGATCCCCCAGAGGGAAGGTGGAGCGAGGCTCACTTAAATACCCAAGCCTCTTAGGCTCTTATCGCTTGTTGTCAGGAATAAACAACGAGTCATCCAAATTAGTCTATCACAATAGGCTACGAGTAGATGGCTATCTAGGTGCCTTCACAGCTTTTCCTTCTAGAAAGGTAGTGAATGAAGGAGGACACCAAACCATTACCTAGCCTTAAAATGCCTTTGATTAAACCCTCACTTTATCCACTATAGACACGGTCAATTAAAACATAAATCCAAACATCACAAGACAATATTTCGGGGCCAATTCTCTAATCCCCAGTGGAGTCGCCAGACTGTGGGACACAGAAACTGGGCGACGCCGTTCCTAGGCTCGCGGCCTAGATGGGAAGAATTACATAACATGGAGTCGCCACCCGGTGTGAACCGGGACAAAGATTTAAGGCCGCACTCACCCCTCGCAAGGGAAGACCTCAAACCGTTGGGTTCGGAATGGTCCCTTACTTATGTCACTTGTAATAAAAAGGATTCATGTAATAATTTAACTAAGCTTAAGTAACACTTATTTCCAATAGTATCATGCTTCTAAATTCATATGCATACTTCAACAAGTTCATCACAACATGCAACATCACATGGCAATCTCATGAACATATTTCAATCCTATGATATGGAAAACTAAGAGCAACATAATCATGCTTGAGTAATATCTCATGAACCTATTAACCAAATAACATGCTAACAGCCTAATCATGCTCGAATACAAATAATACAGTTGGCTATATAACATAAGAAAGATCAACCAAGAGGCAATTATGCATGAATATGATAAGACAGACTCAGTTCAGTGTGTGCACGTTCGTGTAGCGTTCGTAAACGCGTTCGAACGGAAATGAGACAGAATGCTCGCGTTCGAGTAGCGTTCGTAAACGCGTTCGAATGGAAATGGAACAGAATGTTCACGTTCGTATGGCGTTTGTTAACGCGTTCGAACGGAAATGAAACAGAATGCTCACGTTCGTATGGCGTTTGTTAACGCGTTCGAACGGAAATGAGACCTGATGCATGATAAGGAGAAATGTATGCGCGTTCGAATTGCGTTCTTGAACGCGTTCGAACGGACACGGACCTGATGCATGAAATGGGCAAAAATGCATAAACATCAAAATAAAGGGGGGCGCGGCGAAGTACTGCCGTAAAGGTGGCCTTATGGGGGCTCTTGATCTCTCAAAGAGAGGACCTTTAGACCAACATACTAAGCCCATGCGCGTCACATCACATCATGCATACAAACACAAAGACAATCATATTATCCTAAGTATGTCCGATTGAACGTGTCTTGCATCCAACCGAACACACATCAACCGGCGCGGCAAAGCATCGTGGTAAAGGGCTTTAACCCCTCCCCATAGGGGATCTCACATCGCACTTACTAAGCCCATGCGCTCGATTGAGTCATGCATAAATAAGCAACATGCAGAATTTAAATGACAAAAATAAATACATAAAAGCAACACAAAACAAGAGAATGTGCCGTTTACTCAAGTGGTACGTGGAGTTGTGTCCCATGTACAGACCGCACTACCGTCCATTCGGATTCGGCTACGGAATTTACGTCTGTGTTTCCATCCTATATACCACAAGAGACGACACTCTTCCATTTCATTCGAGCCACAACATGCTTCCATAAACGACTCTCATGTGAATAGAATGCAATAATAATAATAATAAAACGAATGTAAACTAATGAAAAGGTACCCTCAGGTCTAACCTTTTAAATCATCTCTCGGATGTACGGTACACGATCGTCGAAAGGGGGGATGCTCCGCAACTCTCCTGGTTCACTGGTTCACTGTTCTCGTTCGTTATCTTTTGCTATTATTTCCTTGTGGTTTCGCTGCCTTTTCCTTTTTATCTTTTGCTTATTGTTTCCTTGGGTGTGTTCCTCCTGTAATTTTTATGTGTGTTGTGTATGAGTTAGGGACTAGGGGACTAGGGGACCAACTAAGGACTAAGGTTGAGAAGGTTGGTGAATGGTTCTTTTTATAGGCAAAGGGTTGGGCTTGACAAGGAAAGGAATTTGATTAGGTTTGGTTAAGGGAAGTCCAAGGATTTGATTTGGTTTGGTTAAGGGAAGTCAAAGATTGAGGGGGGACAAATCTTGGCTAGATAGGGAAGGTTGAATATTTGATTGGCTTGGTTTAGGAATACAATATTTTCAGTTTGGGAATAATCTTATTAGATTGGGAATATAATTGGTTGATTGATTTTAATTAGGCATGATTATATTTTGATTTAGTATGTGATTTGTTTATTTTAGGCATGATTTTAGTTTAAGTTGGTAATTGTTTATTTTATGTTTGGTATATGTTTTATTTAATCATTTAATTAATTTAGTTATTATATTATTTAGTTAATGTTTTAATTAATATTTATTTATTTAAATTGGGATGTGTTTTATGGGCTTGGGGGGGCTAATTGGGCTGGATGTGAGGCTAGCAGCAAAACCAGAATTACCGACACCGTTCGAACGCTTCCTCGAACGCGGCACGAACGCCCGCAATCCGTTTGACGTTCGAACGTAAACACGAACGTAGCACGAACGAAAACAGTGAACCTTGTTTATTCTGAATTTCCCCTTCCGATGTTCGTTTCCCGTGACCTCCGTGACTTAAAAGGTAGTGTCTCCAAAATGAGACTCATCATAGGGACTTATGTGTAAAAATGCAGTGCCTACAATCTTGAACTTGGAATATGGTGGAATACTCTCTGACTCAAGAAAGCAATTCAGACTCTCACTTGTAGGATGAAATTCAGATTTCATTTGTATGTCTTTAAAGGAACATAATGACTTCCTTTTATAAGCATGAAAGGGTGCCTCAAGGGCACATTTGGGTTCGAGTGCAACCCTCCAAAGGGTTGCATCCCTCCTATGCATCCCTTGAGCATAAGACCATGTAACGCACAAATGAAAGACATGTCCGTAAGGGGTACCATCCAAAGGACATGTCTCTCATCCATCCAACACAAAATATTTGAATATTTGAAGAATTTACAACAATCCCCCACAATTTTTCAAATATTCACGAAGACACTTGAGAGAGTTTCCGTGAACTAAAGTTGCATCGAAATAGGTAGCTTTCGCCTTGAACCTTTCTTAGTGAATGACAATCGGATTTACTTGGCAAACCAGTGACCCATAGTCTTGAACTGTTCTGCCGTTGGTGTAAACCAAGACAACTGCCAATACACAACTTTACTTCGACCATTTCCCGTTCTATGATTGTGTTCATTTCGGCCCTGAACAACGGTCCCGGATTCATCAAGTACTTTAAGGTAACTCACCTTTAAAAGTTCCCATGGAAGCAGCCTCTCTTCTTACTTGAAATAGGTGATCTACTATGAAATGTAATCTGTCTTTACCCCCATTAGGACTCATCTCCTAATATAGTGATCATTAAAAGCCTTACCTTATCCTAACCATGACAGACAGCACTCAGCGTCATTATCGGAATGGGAAAGAGTACAAAACTCTTCAGTACTTGTTTTGAATTGCACAAAGTTTCTGTTATCCCTTTTGAACCTAGATCTTGGGATCTCCAGTCATTTAGGTTGGGTTTCCACAGTGACAGTTCTTAGATTATAAGTTTTAAGCCCATTCCCCTCGATGACTTCTCAACTTGCTATCGAGGTAAACTTTTAGTTAGTGGATCCGCTAGGTTTCCTTCAACTCAACATAATCGATCGATATTATTCCACTTGAGAGCAGTTGACCTATGGTATTATGTATCCGACGTATGTGTCGATACTTACCATTATACATTGTATTTTGGGCTCTCCCAATAACCGATTAGCTTTCACAATGTATGCTAATCGCTGGTACCAGTTTGGGCCAACTAGGAATATCCTCAATGAAGTTTCTAAGTCATTCTGCTTCTTCTGTTGTTTTGTCTAATGCTATGAACTCTGATTCCATAGTAGACCGGGCAACACATGTTTGCCTCGAGGATTTCCATGACACGACTGCATTACCAAGTGTGAAAACAAATCCACTCGTAGATTTGAAATCCACAGTATCAGATATCCAGTCAGCATCATTGTATCCCTTTAGAACAACATGATATCTATCGTAATGTAGCCCATATTTTGAAATTTCTCATACCTCAAAACACTTACTATTGTTTTCCAGTGGTTATGTCCTGGATTACTAGTATATCTGCTAAGCTTGTTTACAGCTTGAGCGATATCAGTTCGTGTGCAATTCGTGAGATACATCAGACTTCCGATGATCCTTGAATACTCTAATTGCGATACGCTTTAGCCAGTATTCTTTGATAGATGAAGAGTTAGGTTAGCTACTCCCAAATCTTTCATATCAAATTTGGTGGACAACATTTTCTTGGTAGACTGAATCAACTCATGATTATTACCAATTATGAACATATCGTCTACATAGAGACATACAATGACATATCATTTTTGAGTTGATTTGATGTACATACATTTATCACACTCATCGGTTTTAAACCCACTTGACAACATCTCTTTGTCAATTTTCTCATGTCACTGTCTAGGTGCTTATTTTAATCCGTACAAGGATTTTACAAGTTTGCACACCTTCTGTTCTTATCCAGGAACATTAAACCCTTCTGGTTGTTCCATGTAAATCTCTTCTTCCAATTCACCACTCAAGAATGACGTTTTTACATCTTTTTGATGTATTTCAAGACCAAATATAACTGTTATGACTATGAGCATTCTTATCGATGTGATACGAATCACTGGTGAATAAGTGTCAAAGTAAACAAGGCATTCTTTTTGTCTATAACCTTTTATGAAAAGCCCTGCCTTGTAATTAACTATTGATCCATCCGTTTTCATCTTCCTTTTGAATATCCATTTGTAGCCCAATGGCTTACAACCTTGAGGAAGATCAACCAACTCCCAAGTATGATTTTGTAGGATTGAATCAATCTCACTGTTAATAGTCTCTTTCCACAGAGGTGCCTCCGGAGAAGACATTGATTCTTTATAGCTTTGAGGCTCATTTTCTAACTAATATGTCAGAAAATCGGATTTGACTCTTGGTCAACCTGATCACTGTCCTTGACAGTATCAACAGTTCTTTTGAGAGACTCCCTTCTTTGTCTTTCCTTACAAGGAAATGTCTCTTCAAAAAATATTATATTTCTTGACTCAATCATCACATTTAGATTGATGTCAGGAATCTCATACTTGTGTACCAAGAATCGATGTGCACTATTGTTGCAAGCATATCCGATGAATATACAGTCAACAGTTTTGGGTCCTATTCCACCTTCTTAGGTTTAGGAACCATCACCTTGGCAATTGGCAAGACACCCCCACATTTTCAGATATTTGTAGGAAGGTACATAACCTTTCCAAAACTCATATGGTGTCTTGTCCAATCTCATATGAGGAAGCTTGTTCAGAACGTAGTTCGCGAAAAGCAGGGCTTTCCCCCCACAAGTTCTGAGGTAAACTAGAACTAGTCAACATGACATTCATCATTTCCTTCAACGTTCGGTTTTTGCACTCAACAATCCCGTTTGTTGAGGAGAATAAGGAGCATAGGTTTTGTGAATAATTCCGTGCACAGAACAATATTCACCGAATGGTGAAACATATTCACCACCTCTATCACTCATGATTTTCTTGCCAAGTTGATTTCCAACTTTGTTCTCATAGTGTATCAAGCTCTCAATAGCTTCATTTTTGCTCCTCATCATATACACATAACAGAATCTTGTGCTATCATCGATAAAAGTGACAAAGTACTTTTTACCGCCTCTTGTTTGCACAATATTCATATCACTCACATAAGTGTGTACAAGTTCCAAAGGTTCAGAACTTCGTTCTATGACTTTTTATGTATTTTTGCTGCAACACATGCCTCACACTTATGTTGGCTATCAATTTTAGGTATAAGGTCCATGTTACTTAACATGTCATAACCTCCCATGTCATACATTTTGCGACTCAATAATATAAACAGAAATTGCAGCTTTATTATTACCACTGTGTTGAATGACAGTCATTACATTGAGTTTGAAAAGACCCTCAGTGATGTATCCTTTTTCTACATAAACATCATTATTCGTCAATACGAACTTGTCAAAAACAAATACAAGCTTAAAGCCATTCTTGCTTAGAAGAGAACCCGAGACCAAATTCTTCCGAATATCTGGAACATGCAAAACATTCTTCAATGTAAGCTCCGTTCCGAATGTCATATTCAGAACCACTGTGCCTTGTCCAACCACTCTTGAGGTAGACGAGTTTCCCTTGTCAGATGATTGTGGCCATCGACCTTCTGATACAAGGAAAACGTCTTGCTATCTACACAGATATAACGAGTAGCCCCCGTGTCTACCCATCATTCTCTCGGATTCCCAGCCAAGTTGGCTTTAGCTATCACTGTTGAGAGTTCATCTCTGATATCTCATCGGTTAACTGCTCATCTTCAGCGACATGAGTCTCATTGCCCTTGTCCTGAGACTTATTGTTTCTACAATCATTTGCCATATGAGCTCTTTTCCCACAGTTGTAGCACTTCACTTTGAAATTCTCGTTAGCTTGGGAAGAATCAACTACACTGTTTTTCTTCTTTTCGCTACCATTTACATCCTCGACGATGTTGGCCTTAGACTCCATAGTCTTGTAGCTGACCTTCTCGGACTTCCTGTTATCCTCTTCGATTCTCAATCGAACTCCAATGTCTTCAAGACTCATCTGTTCTTTTTGTGTTTCAGATAGCTCCTGAAGTCCTTCCATGATGGAAGTAACTTTTCAATTATAGTGGCAACTTGAAACGTCTCCCAGAGTTTCATACATTCATCAAGTATTTCATGAATGATCTACTGCAGTTCACCCAACTGAGACATCACCGTCTTTGAATCCACCATCTTGTAGTCCATAAACCTACCCACGGCAAATTTCTTTTGTCCGACATCCTCGATTTTGTATTTCTTCTCGAGAGATTCCCAGAGAATCTTCGCGGAAGTAGGGATGGCAGTGGGTAGGGTATGGTGCGGGTTTTCCATTACCAAACCCGCACCTGCATATGTAAATAAATTACCAAACCTGCACCGTACCCGTTGCGGGTTTTAATTTTCATTACCAAACCCGCACCGCATATAAAAATAAATTACCAAACCCGCACCGCATATAAAAATAAATTACCAAACCCGCATTGGTACCCAACGGATTTTTTGCGGGTTTTTAAAATATTGAATTACTTTGTGTTCTTAATAATAAATTTTTTTAATTAAATAATTTATTTTTAATTGCTAGCTGTAATTTTCACATTTGTTTTTCATTTGACATATATAACATGCAATGTATGTATATACAGTACATAGATAACATAATGTATGAAAGACTCAATACCATATATTTATTTTTTCATATAAACATAATTAAAATGAGTTTTTCCCTTTATAATTATAATGATCTAAGTTAGCCAACTCAATCGACAATAAGCTAAAATGTAATCACTAAACTTTGGTCATATTTTTTATGCTAAGTATAATGAAAGTGATGCTTACAGGACTCAAGTGGTGTAAGTGTAATGAAAAAGCAGGAAAGCTACTGAAGTTGCAGCAAACACTAGCTTATTTTGCTCCTCTCTCATTTCTGATCATGTGAACTTAATCCAAAATTTTGTACTATAATTTTATTAACAACTGTGATTAAAAAAAATAAATAATAGTCATGCAAACAATCTTCAGTTGGGCAGGTTGCGGGCTGCGGCTGAGTGGGAGTGTGGAACTGTGGATTAATGTTTTAGGTTTAGATTTTGTTAGTTGTTTTTATATGAGGGTTTTTTTATATTGTCATAAAAATATTAATTAATAAAAAATAATATTGCGGGTATGCGGATACCCGCAGTAGATACCCGTATTTTTTTCTTAAATACCAAACCCGCACCGCACCCGCAGCGGGTTCTGCTTTAAATTACCAAACCCACACCGCACCCACTAATATATTTACCAAATCCTACCCATTGCGGGCGGGTTTTTGCGGGTTTGTTGGTAAAATTGCCATCCATACGCAGAAGTCATGCCTTGGTACACATTGTACAGGGTATTGTCAAGACCACCCAAAAGGTAGGTCTTGCACAGGAAGTCGCCATACGACCATGTCTCTTCTCGCAGTTCCTTGGCTGCCTCCACAGGACCCGGAAGATCTTTGAGGTACTTAACCAACTGCAGAGTTGTCAGATAGAACAACATCTTGCTCTGCCACTGTTTGAAGTTTGCTCCACCAAACTTCTCCGGATTTTCTCCATGAGAGACCGGTACTATGATGTTTCCGCTTGGAATAATCAACATGGGTCAATAGGTCTACAAAAGACAAATTACACAACGATCAACAAATGATATTGTTCAAAGTGATATACTAAGTTACCACTTGTTGTTCTATTGGACGGTGGTTCCAATAAACACAAGTCCTTGAATTTCAATTAAAGATTCTTTAGAAAAATGAATAAACGAATATTCCCAAAGGATGAGGGGGGTCCGGAGTAACCACTTAAATCCTTGATCACTTAGGCTCTTATCGCCTTTTTGACAGAATATTCTTTAAACACTTTTTTCCAATAAGATCTTTTAGCAATTCAAACTCAGTATTACACTTATTCAATAACACAAACTGTATACGATATGTGTAGATATATGTGTAAGTGTCAATCAATATTGGATGAGATTACTTGTGTAAAATTACACCTTAAATTCTCAACCAAGTATGCAACACTCAATAAATTTTTCAACTTTATCACTAAGTGTATGCTTGTGATAATTGAACAACCTAATAATAACTTAAATATATACTATCAAGATTATAGTGATTCAGTATATGATTAACTAAGTTAAAATTAATATATAATTCTTTGCAGTCTATAACAATTCCAGGACTATTTCGTTAGTGTCGCGTTCGTATCTACGTTCGAACGAGACTGTCCAGTGTGTGTACGTTCGTGTTGCGTTTGATAATACGTTCGAACGAAGTGTTCCAGAGAGTTCACGTTTGTGTATCGTTTGATAACGCGTTCGAACGAAATATTTCCAGAGAGTTCACGTTCGTATAGCGTTGGAGAACGCGTTCGAACGGAATGATTGCAGAGAGTTTGCGTTCGAGTTGCGTTTAAGACGCGTTTGAACGAACTAAGTCAGAAGGTCTGCGTTCGATTCGCGTTTGAAGACGCGTTCGAACGTTTTTAGGCAGAGAGTTTGCGTTCGAGTTGCGTTTAAGACGCGTTTGAACGAACTATGTCAGAAGGTCTGCGTTCGATTCGCGTTTGAAGATGCGTTCGAGTTGCGTTTGAAGACGCGTTCGAACTTTCTTACGAATTTTCAGATTTTTGCCTTCGCGTGCGTCCGGCGTTCGAACGCCCTACAGGTTTTTCATGCACAATCTATATTTTTTCCAGAAATTTTCTTAACTACGCATGCGATTTACTATTTAACAACACTAGTTGATAAGTTCTTAAGATTGTTGTCCGATTAGTGTCATTAAACAAGAAATTAACATGCAAACAAACAAATCAAACTAGAAAATTGGATCTAACATGCATAAACTCTAGAAAATCTTAAAACTTGAGAATAAGAAAAACTTTGATACAAAGTTGAAAAACAATAGTCCTGATCGAGATTAATCTCTGTCCTTAAGAACTTATCAGTCCCGTCTCGATGCTCTACAGATTTGCGGCTAACGTTCTCCCAGGATAACCCGAATTTCTCTTGTTCAAGGGACACACCTTAACAAGATCTTGAACTTGGAATATGGTGAAATACTCTCTGACTCAAGAAAGCAATTCAGACTCTCACTTGTAGGATGAAATTCAGATTTCATTTGTATGTCTTTAAATGAACATAATGACTTCCTTTTATAAGCATGAAATGGTGCATGAAGGGCACCCTTTGGGTTAGAGTGCAACCCTCCAAAGGGTTGCACCCCTCCTATGCATCCCTTGAGCATAGGATCATGTAACACACAAATGGAGGACATGTCCTTGAGGGGTACCATCCAAAGGACATGTCTCTCCTCCATCCAACACAAAATATTTGAATATTTAAAGAATTTACAACAAGTTTTTCTCACAAAAACCTAAATTTTAAGCTTTTCATAATAGAGATAAAATAATTTTTTTAATCCAAAAAAATTCTACTTAAAATACAACCAAACATCACCAATTTTTTTGAAAAGAACTTATGAAATTAAAAAAATTCTTTTATCTCTATTAAAAATCATAACAAACAGACACTAAACTCTTATAAGTCATTTTCGCTAAGAAACCCGCGTGGTGACATTACAAGAATTATGTCTACAGACTACATGTTGAAAATCTCAAGACTTCCATTTAACAGCAACCATTTCCACCACGTTTAAAATATCTGATTCAACTGTCAAACAAAGAATGCAACATCTGACATTTTAAGAGTTTATAATTCTTGAATTTTATAATTTTACCCTTTTTTGTTTCCAAACAAAGAAAAAGAAAGTTGCCTTCGACCGATAAAAATAAAATGAAAATATATGCACTTATATAAAATGCAAAGGAATATATTTATTAGACATTAAAATCGAAGAAGATGCGTGGGATCTAATAATAATTTTAATCATTATATTATTAATTTCACATCATTTTAAAGGCTCTAAATTCAATCTTATGCACTCAAAGTTCTCACATTTATCCTTATTGTCTTGTGCTTCTCCCTTTAATTTGAGGAGAATATTTAATTCCCACAATGCAAAACATTTTATGAGCTATTAAATATTTTGGAAAAATTTATTTAATAAGATTAAACACATAAAACATTAAATATATATTTTGTGTCTTTCTAAAACTCAAATATATTTTTAGCTCATTATCTTAAAAAAATATACTTGTTAATAAAATAATAGTAAACACATAAAACATTGAATATATATTTTATGTCTTTCTAAAACTGAAATATATTTTTAACTCATTATCTTAAAAGATTATACTTACTAATAAAATAAATACTAACTGTAGATGAATGAAAATAAAAATTTTACATATAAAATAAAAATAAACTCATCACATGGCTCGAGTTCCAACCTAGTTACATATATGTTTATTTATTTATTGTGACAAATAGCAAGTGTGATTTTCGAATGGACGTGATTTGATGGTGTATGACTCATTATTTGATCTTCAGATTCTGAGTTTGAATCTAAAAAAGTACGTTCATTGTAAAAATTTAGGACAGTTCAAGATTTTATTTATTCCGTTTAAACCTGGAACGAGTGATTTATCGGTAAGATTTTTAACAATTTCAAAAAAAAAAAAAAAAAAAGGCGTGGCTTTCGAAAGGTTGCGACATTCCAACGAGCAACGAGAATTGGATGAGATTTTGCTCTTTGTAGTTATCTATAAACTTCAACAATAAATGAATTGCTTGACGTGCCTTGTCCATTTCATTTAGCTACCATAATCATGGTACATGACAACTACTTTATGACCCAAAATTTCAGATATTTAGTTGAAAAATTGAATCTTAGCCAAGTATTTAGATTACCCAAAAAGATTAAAAAAAAATTGGAAAAATAATTTTAGGTTATTTATATTTTACTATTTAATTTATGGTAAAATGATAAATGAATACTACAGATTTTAAAATTTTACATTTATTATTAAATTTATGATAAGATTATTTATTATTATTTTTTATGTCAAAATCTTAGTTGATTTTTACATTTTAATATTAAGGTCAACTAAGTTATTAACGATCAACCAAAGGAAAATCAGTAAAATGTTAGAATTTGTATCACTTTAGTATAGTAAAATATTATTTTGTCATAAATTTAATAATAAAATATGATAATTTAAAATTCTTAGTTTCTAACCGTTATTTTTCAATAAATTTATCACTAAAATATAAATAACCCATAAATTTAATCTCTCTCTCTATATAATTGTCTTTGTCTTTTCTGTAGTACTGTTATTTGACACTACAACGCTACTGCCACTTAATGTATAGAAGATGATGAAAATTGTTTGAAATATTTGGTGCATTTAATAGGTAAATGAATTTAATCTAATGAATATATTTATCATTTTTAGGAGGTAAATGAACTTGATCTAATTAATGATTATTTGTAGGTAATGAATGAATTTACACATGCGATTAGTGATTTGAGTTAAATTTATTATCAGTACAAATATATGTACACTTTTCATTTTAAAAGAAAACAAACGAAATTTTATCTCCTCTTCATTTTATTCTTCATTATTTACGCAATATTGATCGCATTTCTTCTATAATATATTCACGTGTCACTTCAAAATATATATAATTGTCTAAAACTTGACATTCGTAAGCTAAATTTTGATAACGCCACCCATAGTTTGAGCAATCTTGGTCATCTTTCAAGACTTCGCAGTTTGCATCCATCAGATACAACTAAACTGAGAAGTAAAAGTAGAACCGAACCATGGCAAACAAAAATTAACCTCTCAGCAGCAATCTTCAAGTAAAATAACATTTGGCCGCGATTTAATTCCAGTTATTACATCATAAACTGAGGTTATTCTAATAACTATACCGCTTAATGGCTAATGAGGACAACTATAACCAATAATATAACTTCTCTTCTATCTAATAAGATGAAATCTACAGGTGAAAAAAAAAACCCAGAATGTAACAGGAATGGAAGAAGAATGATCAGAGCGAAATATGAATGCAAGGTTACTGGGTATCTTTGCATCTCTCAAAACTGTGCAGACATTGGAGTCGGGTTAAGGAATTTTCTCGAGAGCATGAAAAGATGGAGTTGTTTAGATTGCCTATCACCATCTTCTTCCCGATAAGGATATAAGCTGCAGGAAAGATGGACAGCAAAATAAGATCAGGAGTTTAATTATTTCGCAATATTACATCAAAGAAAAAGGAGCCAACCAACCAAACAAAAACTTTTTCACTGCTTGGGGCTGGCTATATGTATCTTTCATACCATTGTAGTCTATCTGGAATCATTGTCTCATTAAATTCGGTAAAATAAGGATTAAAAACATTGACCGATAAATCTCGGATTGCATGCATTTTTTTTCAAAAATAAAAAATAAAATAGTGTACGCCTATTTGTTTAGTGTTTACACACTGCAGGAAAAAAAGTGATATAGTTATTCATGCAAAGCTATGGATCAAGAAAATAAATTTCAACCGAGTATTAATTAGTTCAAACATATTCTTCATTCAGATATACTGTTTTCTGCATTCCATGTCACACGATTAGATGCATTCAATGAAATATGACAACATGCATGTTATGCAATTTTAGATGCATTCAAGAGAATAAGGGGAATGAAGAAAAGTAACCAACCTGACGAGCAACCTGAGCCATTCGCCGGCTATCTCTAGATGATTCGTTGATCAAGGAAGATTTTTCTGGCTCTTGTGAATCATTTTGTTTCTCTATTGCCCTCCTCTTCATAAAGGTCTTGTCAGGAGAAGTCTTTTCACCGGAGTTGCTCATGGATTCTTTCTTGCGTTTTCTCTGGAAAGTGTATTTAAGGACCCTATTGCAATCTGGTTTACCAGGCAATCCGTCAGTTTCCATAAATGATTTTGCATCTTTTGAGTCAGAAAGTACTGGGACATTAACCACCTCATGGCTCAACTCAGAACAGACAACCATTGAATTTTCAACAGCACTATCTTCTGGTTTTACCAAAGCAGACTCACTTCTCAACTCGGCATCCTTTTCTTCAGTTTGCTGAAAAAGTCTACATTTATTAAGTGCCTTGACACTCACAGTAACATTTTTAGATCCTGATACAGGATCCACGCCACTTCTAATTAATGTCAACCCCGGATCCAAACGATGCAAAGGCTTCATCTTAGCTTCATTGTCAGCTGTTCTCAATCCATCTTCACTGGATTTTACTTTGCCATGCATGGAAAATGAATAAATCACGCCACGGATCACAACAGAGGATAGCTGACAAGGTTTGATAAGCTGACTGGGAGAAGAAATGATTGAGGTAGCAGCAGCATCCCTACTTTGCATTCTCACATTTTCTTTCCCTTTTTGACTGATCTTAATTTCCTCTTCATTAATGCTTCTCTTCTGCAGCGATTTTTCATCCAAGTCACTACAAATTTTCACATTATCCCTATTACCAGCCTTGATGGTAGGTGGAGTATGTACACTTACCTCAGATCTAACATTCCCATTGACAGAAAAGGTTTTGCACCGGGGAGGAACAGAAGATAAATGAGAGGGCTTCTTAGGCCGACTAGGACGAGACTTGCGTATTGAAGCTTTGGCTTTCCCAAAGCGAGTCTTCCTTCTTCGTGTTGAGTTAACCTTAATAGGCCTCTTTACTTCTCCCCCAGAAAATTTCTTTGTTATGTCTATGTTTTTCGTCTCAGGAGGGGGTGCACTGTATCTTCCTACTGCCTTGTCAATTATTTCAACCTTCGACTCATACTTTACTGGGGTACATTGACCATCTTCATTACTCAACTGATTCAATTTTCCATTCAGCAAGATACTTTCAAGTGCATGAATTCTCTGAGTACACCCATTCTTGTACAGCTCAGGCTCCTTGCTTCGCAAAATTGTGGAGGCTAAGTTGAGAGTATGCTTATCAAGCTCCGAATGAGAAACACTTGAATTCTCAGTTTGTTGCGTTGTACTGCAGCACCAATTATCCATAATTCTCCGATTTAACGGGCTGTTCTCCATGTCAGAAGCAGTCGCATCTTCAAGATGTGAGTTCGAAAATGAGGGTATTATTGGCTCAACTTTCTCATTTTCTTGAGAACGTGCATCTTCCTTTGTGATTTTCACATTCAGAAGTTGCAGTGGATTGCTCTTCACCTTCACTAGTTTATCCCTTACCCATCTCAGCTCTGATCTGAGATCTGTTATAACATCTTCAGCTTCATTGAGCTGCGCTTCAAGCTCGTCAATCTTTCTTTGCTTGGTGAAGGATGTTATCTCAGATTCCTTTGTCTGTAAACATGAAAAGATTGGTATCAATGGCCAAGATTCTCTAAGAAATAGTATATCAGAGTAGGAATTGCAAGTGAACTTCATAATTTTCTTTAATATCACTATAGTTATAGCTCAAATTGATTTACATTAATTACGAATTCTATTTTAATGTCGAAACAAACAAACAAATCAAAAATGTTTTCCCACCAGTTGGGGTCGGCTATTGAGCTTTATAATTTTCACAAACACACATTACAGAAAAAGCAAAAAAAAAAAAAAAACTATTATGACGACAAAAACGAGGAATGGAACTAATAAACAATACTAGTAAATTACATATTCCAAATCAATAGCTAACTATGAAACTCAAATTTCACAAAAAGAATGTAGCTAATTAAGAACTATATTACTGCAACACTCGAGCTCCAATCGACAGTAACAAAAAATAAAGCTTAATTCTTGTAATTGATTTCAATTCAGCAAACACCAAATAATATACTCCAAATCAACCAATTTAATTACATAATTTGAAGTAAATCTTTCAAAAATCAACAACTTATTTATGCATTTCAACTGAAACAAAGTCCAAAACATCTCTAATTCCAAAAACTAACCTACATGCATCATGCATGCTCTCAAAATTCACTTGATTTTGCAATTACCAGCTGTATAATCATAATGAAGTTTCAACGAGCAACAGATAATCTCATATTAAATAATAATAAAAAATTAAATTAACACACATTTTATTTGTCGTTTTTATATCTTTATATAAATATATGTTACCGTTGAATCGATCATTTGTTTCAGGCGTAAAAGCAAACCAAACGCCTCCTCTTTGGTGCTACTCAGATCCTTCTCAAAACGCACCGTTTTACACTCCGATACCATCATTCGGGCTGCCGCCTCTTTCGCCGTGTTCAAAATGGTGTCCGCGTACGCCTTCTTCAGCGCCACCATTTTCTGAAACACAAAAAAAAAAATAATAATAAAGAAAACCAAAACACGAAAAACACTTTTTTTGAATTTTAACAAAAGCGAAGGAAAAACAAAATTCACAAACCTCCGATTCCGCCATGTATTGAGAGAAAGGCCAAAGCTTTTTGGAGGGTTTTTGAGAAAGTTAACAGATGGCGTCTGTTGAGAATTGGAAACTGGGTGCGAATTTACTTGATTGTCCCTGATTATTGTATAATTACAAACCGTGGTTTTGTCTGTTGGGACTTGAGAGATCTGGGCCCAGTTGGAAAAAGAAAGTTCTTGTTGGGAGATGGAAACGGTGTCGCTTTAGATTCGGTGTTTAGGCGCGCAACGAATTGTGGGGGTCCACCAGGAGTGTGTTCTTCATAATGCCCATATTTCTAGTTGAAACGCGCGGTTAGTGCACGATTTTTCAATTTTTAAATTTCGAAATGTCACCTGTCACGTGCAATTGATATGTTTTTCAATTATAAATAAAATTGAGTTTTTTTTTTCAATAATACAACACATAATTTAAAAAATTAAAATTTTTTGATAATTATTTATTAAAATATTATTAGAAAAAATATTTAAAAATCAGGACATTCCTAAAATTTAAAGCCAACCCTGCACGTGGATGTAATCTTCTTATAAACCTAAATGCTCCAACTAAGGCTTAGCAACTATTATTCCTTTCATCCCAAATGGATGTGGTTGGTGGTAAGTGATTTAAAAATTAATTGTTAGATCTTGGATTAGAATTGAGGGGTGCATTTCTTTATAAGAGTTTGCGGCGATTTAAGGTTTTATCTGATTCGTTTAAGTCCGGATTGGATAATTTGGTGACAGAATTTCTAATATTTCAAAAAAAAAAAATATTATTACATTCAAATTATTTTTTGAACATAATATTTATTACCTTCAAGTTAATAATTAATGTTGAACATCTTTAATAACTATTGGGTTTAATATTATGTTGTATGACTGATTTTCTTAAAATTTTCAATACAATATAATATATTTTACATGTTTATTTATCTCTTGAAGACTCCATGCATGTGATAAATATATTGGGTATTTGTTTGGGATTTTTGGAAAGCACTTTCAATACAACTATGAACTATCATGCAATGCAAAATAAAGATAGACATTAGAGAGGGGGGGGGGGGGGGGGGGGGGGGGGTTCAAGTTTGCTATTTGAAGGAAGGTAGATTAGGTTCAATTTAATTTTTGTAATTGAAAAAACTGTTTGACCCACTATTATTTTTTTTCTTTTTTGTTTTTTGGTGGAAGCACCCAAAAACCATTGTGAATTGTCAACAATCAATTTGGATTTGATGTTGTGCTGAATTTTGTAGGGAAATTATAAAAAATAAGTAAAAAAATTATATATAATATAAGTAGTCATTATTATATTTTTACTATCAAATTAGTCAAATAATATATGTTTGGATAAAATTACATTTGAAACAAACTCATAGCAGCAAAGAATAATGACAGTGTGTTGAGTGTGCGGCGACGCACGTCTCGCACACCAAAATGACGGTGTGATGGGTCGTCGCATACCCATCACACCATCATTTTAGTGTGCGATGGGTTCCGTCGCATACCCATAACATAACCATGGTGTATGTCTATTTAAGATTGACATTCTATCGAACATCAAAATGACGGTGCGATGGGTCGTCGCACACCCATTGCACCATCATTTTGGTGTGCGATGGGTTCCGTCGCACACCCATCACATAACCATGGTGTATTTATATCTAAGATTGACATTCTATCTAAGAGTGTTTTTTTTTTTTTTTTTAAATTATGATTGGTTATATGTCTCTTTTAGTCAATAGAAGCTATAATCATCAATCACAAGCTCACCAATATCATTGGCAAATTCCCCAAATGCACTTCCCACAAAAGCATAAAGCAACCAACATATTACATGCATGCATTGCATACAAGTCTCCATGTAATTTGCATTCTCATTTTTCATACACACATATACAAATATTTCTGTAACAAAGTTCATTTTCATTTTGTTATTGGTTCATCATGCAGGGCTTAGCTTTAATCCATGTTACAAGCTATATGAAAATCTTTATCTTTGTTTTGATAACAACCCAGATAAGCTTTTCAAGTTTTGCATCATCACCAGTTGCAGAAGATGATGTGAAATGCTTGGAAGGTGTCAAAAGTTCACTCAATGATCCTCAGGGGAAGCTAAGTTCATGGAGTTTTGGTAACACTTCAATTGGTTTCATTTGCAAATTTGTTGGAGTTACATGTTGGAATGACAAGGAAAATCGGATTCTCAACTTGGAATTAAGAGAAATGAAATTGTCAGAACAAATTCCTGAGCCTTTGAAGTTTTGTATGAGCATGCAGAAGCTTGATCTTTCAGCTAATGATCTTTCTGGTAACATTACTGCCCAGTTATGCAATTGGTTGCCTTATCTAGTATATCTTGATCTTTCAAATAATTATCTTTCAGGTCCTATTCCAGCTGATCTCGGTAATTGTACTTATTTGAATACTTTGATTCTTTCAAATAATAAACTTTCAGGACCTTTGCCATATCAGTTGTCCAATTTAGGTAGGCTTAAGAAATTTTCTGTGTCTAATAATGATCTTACTGGTACAATTCCTTCGTCCTTTAATGGATTCTACAAGGCCGATTTTGCTGGAAATGGTGAGCTTTGTGGAGGCCATTTAGGATCAAAATGTGGAGGCTTGAGCAAGAAGAATCTTGCTATCATAATTGCTGCTGGTGTGTTTGGCGCCACGGCATCATTGTTATTAGCTTTTGGGTTATGGTGGTGGTACCATTTGAGATGGATCAAGGGGAGGAAGAGAGGGTATGGCATTGGAAGAGATGATGATGATAGCCGTTGGCTTGATAGGCTGAGGTCTCACAAGCTAGCTCAAGTTTTATTGTTTCAAAAACCACTTGTTAAGGTTAAATTAGCTGATTTAATGGCAGCTACAAACAGTTTTAGTTCAGAAAATGTTATAATTTCGACCAGGAGAAGCAGTTTTGTAATGAGATGAATCGATTAGGACAGCTTAGGCATCCTAATTTGGCACCCCTTTTGGGATATTGTGTTGTGGAGGAGGAGAATCTGTTGGTTTATAAGTACATGTCAAATGGAAATTTGTTTTCTTTGATGCACGGAAATGGTACTGAACTAGATTGGCCAACAATGATTTCGAGTGTAAGGGGTGCATTTTTTTTTGTAAGGGTCTGAGACAGCTGAGAGTTTTACATGCTTCGCTTAAGTTCGGGTTGGACAATTTGACGGCGAAGTTTCCAATATTTTCAAAAAATAAATACCATAAAGGATGTAAATATTGGACATAAACCTCGAATACAATACTTAGGAAAAACCTAAGACTCAAACTAATCAGGACACATCTTGATAACATAAACTATCCGCACTGTAGAATAACACCTAAATCTACTCTATATTTGCAGTATAGTTGAGCAAAATGTTGTGCATTTGGTGTTTAGTTATAAAAACTAATGTGATTTTAATCTAAAGTGTTTGACATACATAACCTACAGGCCGACATCTTTTTATTGGGTTTTGTTAATGTATCATTCCCTATCGATATCGGGGTATTGAAATTGAAATCCAAACCATTAAACGTGAAATAGAGATCATTGAACTTGAGATTAATACATGAAACATGATCAATATTAAAAATTTCGAGTTCAATGATTATTATTTCAATTTCAATTTCAATGTCTGTGGTAGAGGTAATCGATCTTGACCCGAAAGTTCGATTATGTTAAACAATTTCCTTTCATATAATTTATTTTTTAAAAAGTTTTAGTTCATTTTATAAAACCCAAATCGAACTTGATGGGCATTATTCCATGAAGCATGACTTAATAAAGAAGTCTGTTGATGGGCATTATTCCATGAAGCATGACTTAAGTGCTTTTACAAAAGACAATTGTTATTCAAAAAATTGCTTTTTTATAAAGCACTTTTGAAACAACCTTATCCATTATTAAAGTGAACTTTTAATTAAGAGTGAATCCTAATTTAGGGCATAAATAACTTTGAAGCAAAAGCACTGCACGAGAAGAGAATCTGTCTCCCATGCAACCAAAAAAGGCACCTAAATTTTACTTTGGACCGAGTCTTTGCTTCTTGCTTCTGCTTCTGCTTCTTGAACCATTCAAAATCAAACCAGTAAATAGAAGCGAAAAAAAAAGAGATAAAATAATTAAAGAAAGTGAGAGAAAATAGCAATGAGCAGAAATTGCTCCTGGCTTTGCTCTGTTTTTTTTTTTCACTTGGGAAAAAATAAAACAATTGAACAATACATGAATCTCAATTTCATGGATTCCTCAAGATTTCAAATTCCACATCACCTCGATCTTATACATATTTTTAAACTTACAATAAGTTGCTTCCAAATATTCTATGTCACATGTATGATTTGATATCTTCGGAACCCAATATCATTTTTTTATTTTGAGACTTTTGGTCATAATATTATATCATAATATAAAAAATTTGAAACTCTTTACCATTAATTATTTGAGAACTATAACAAAAAAAATATTTAGGAGCCATAGACGGGCACGACCAGCCCTAACTACCACACGACCATTGGGTGATTACTATATTATGTTAGCTCCATTCAAGATTTAGAGTACATGGATTCAGGATTGAGTGCCTTTATTAAATGGATATTGCTTTAGTTGTACGGAACACAATGCAGTCATCAGCATGAAAGAAGAAGAAAAAAGAAAGTAAAAAACTCATACATTGATAAAATTTGTGCAAGTTACAAACAAAACCTACTCAAAATGCAAGGAGACTGACATTTCTTGGACTCTGTTTCCATAAATTCCATATACCATCAGCTTGGTGTCTGGTTTTTTCATGCAAAATTTTCAAATGAAACCCAACCCATGAATCTTTCACTAAAGAACTAACAATGGGACATCCAAATTCTGGTGGGTCTCACATTCAAAAGTTGTCCTCCAAAATTTTAACCTGCAATCAACTTTACAAGCTACAAAATTGTAGCATGCAGCAGTGTGGTTACTAGCAGTAATAAACAGTCACCAAGAAGAAAATTCGAAGCTTCTCTTCCGGAATCACACTTGACCTGGCGGTTGTCTGGACTTTGATGCTCTCCTGAAGAAACATGTCACCGAGAACAAAATACGAGTCATTATTTTTTATTGCATGCATAAAGCCTTTTTAAGAGTGTAAAGAAGGTTCAATCATTTGATTATTTGAATTCCAATTGAGAGGAAAGAAACTGTTGTGTTCCCTCCACAGATTTAAAGTGGTCAAGTTCTTTCCCCAATGTCTTTATTTCAGCCTCATCAAAATAAGAGAAAGATTGACAGTTAAAGAAGCTTTAGTTAAAGAGTAACAACCATGATCTGTTTCCATGCATTTCAAATGAGTTTATAATGCCCCCTTTTAAGTTACCAGATACCTTACTATAATACAAAAGATTTATCTAGTTATTTTTCTTTTACAATAATCCGCCACGCGACACGCAACCAAAAACAAAAACTAATGATCGTCATACAAGACTTAGAATCAACAAAACCAAATAGAGACTAATATTGCATATTACAACATGCATATGCATCAATTTTCAGTTTAATATGGAAGTTCAAGCTATAGAAAAATGTACCAATGAAACCTATAATTCTTTTACTTATTTTTTAAAAATTTACTGGCAAGACAATTTGGGAGGGAATATGTGCAGAGGTTAACTAAAAAGGAAATATATGTACCTGTTGTGAATGGGATCAGGTCCATTGGGTACTCTTCTCTTGCTCACATTGTTGAGATCTGTGTCCTGATGACGAGCATGATGCTGCTTGGAAATTTCAGGAGATGGAATTATCACTTTTGTTGTTTCGGTTGCATGGTTTGCCAAGATTTCAGCAACCAAAAGCCAAATAAAACCCCAAAATATAACAGCTCCGAATAGAAACCTCAAAACCCAGCCACCACTCTCCATATGTATGTGTCACTACTCACTTATCTACTATGCCCTTTTGATGAAGAACAATGGCTGAACATTCAAAACAGAGCATAAGGAACCAGAAACCATGCTGGAGTTAAGAACAGAAAAATGCATGTAGAGCTCTCAAATATTTTAAGATGCAAGACAAGTACTTTAAGATGTTTAACTTGGCAGGTAAAGAAGTAACTGGTATTATTTAAAGGTGGGAGAACAGAAGCAATGCTATTGAGAGAGAGAGAATAAAATGACTAATACAACAAAAAAGTTTGTTACCTTGTTGCTTTATTTATATAACTGGGTCCATTGCAGCACCCTTTGCTTGCTTTGGTTTGTACATTTTCTTGCAACAAACATAGGGGCAACTCACTATCTCCCTCAATTCTAATGCATATTCCAAACTTTACAAAGGTATAGGGCCTTGTGCCTGTAAGGGGTACTATGGATTGGACTGAAGCACCAATTATTCTCCCCAACTTAAGGGATGATCACAATTACTTGATCAATCATTCCAAGTAGAGATGCAAATGAAATGAGAGAGAAATGAAATCAACTCATCAAAGATAAGTTTCTAGTTAAGCACTGGCATCTGTTTTTAGAGATACTGCCAGAAACATGGACACCATCAATGAGCTTGCAGATTAAGAGAATTATTGAAAGAATTAAGGTTGCCCGGTACTTACTTATATTCCAATATCTGTAATATACAGAAGCAAAAATAATAACCAATAATTTTAAAATTTCAAACAGGCTTCAATAGTTCCCACAAAATAATAAAGGCAATAGAAACTGCTGCATAGCCAGCAGTTAGCACTTTTAGGTTTATTCGTCACTATAGAATTGTGACAATAATAGTCTCTGGTCCCCTAGTTAGCTAGTCTGTCACAAATAGACAGGGGAAAATACGTAATAATGGACCATTCCTACTTAGAATATACAACACACACTCCCACATAAAAGATGTAGCAAACTGTGAGTTCTTCCAATAGTTATTAAACACCTCTCTCTTGTACAACACAAACACAAAAGCATCTCATACTGTTAAGAAATGGATGGACTAGTAATACTATGAAGAAGCTCCATTGTTACATGAATCTGGCAGAACTTTAAAGCTTCAAACAAATAAGAAGATTCACATGGTACTGCTGATTTACAGAATCAATCAATCAAGTTGCAGACAAATACGAGAGAGGACATAAGTCGTAAGGAAATGAATCAAATAGATTCAACATTATTTATGTCAACAAGAAGAGTGGCTGTGTAATCTTCAGATTCAGAATATTGCAAAACTTATTCTTAATCCCCCACCAAATTTTCATGAAAACTGAAACTAGTGAATAACAGAAATTAACAGCTAATCGCTGTCACTGCATAATTCAGTAATGTCCTGACATCATCACAAGATACCCTGAAAGTGAAAACTGGAATGAGAAGCCGCCAGCAGTCTCCACATGGTGACGAGGACAAAGACATCCCAAAGCATAATGTTTATCATAATCACCAGTAAATTGAACAGCTTAAGCAGTAAGGTTCATCATATAGTATCCGCTGTCATTGAACAAAAGTAAGCTACAATAATTTATTAATGGCCTTGTTGAATCAATCAATTTGTTTGTAATGGGTCCAAAGTATTGACAGCAGAATATCTTTCCTCCTACTGTTGTATTAAGATCTGCTTTCCAGAAAGACACCTTGTCACAGTTTCCAGAGGGACAGATTGGATAACTGTCACTTTCAGAGCTAGATATGATTTTATAAACAAATCATTATCCTTAGATTGGGATGCCCTCTAAAAAGATGTTAATATATGATAATTGTAGGGAAATTCTTTCAATCATGTGGGAAATATAAGGTCCACTAGAGGTCACAATTCTTCACCAGTTGGTTCATGCACAGTTGCACACCAATTTATTAGGTCCTACTGAGAAATTTTCTCAAAAGCAATTTCCTTATATGGTCCCAACAGCCCATTACAATCAATATTGTTTCCAGTCTCGAACAATGAACCAAAGGAGAGCCAAAAAAGGAGAGAAAGGAAGCAAATAATGCATTAAGAACAATAATGATGGGAAGACTGACAACACAAAAATGAACATACCTTAAACTTGATTCAACAGTGTCAAAAATTTGAAGCATTACAAATTATAATCATCAGTTCTACACTTCTAATCCATTGATAAACTCTTGTATAATGGATGTAGTACTGATATGCTATTCCGATAGACATGAATAACATAAAGAACGTTAAGCATTAATGCAGCTTAATATCAAGTATTATCCACTTAGAGCAAAATGGTAGAATACTTCAAGTTTTACTTGATTCACAAGCAAGTTCTAGTTCTAGAGGGGAAAAAATGAATAAAACATGTGACAGAATTCCTCACTTAAACTTGAAGTATAAACTGATGTGGGCCAACTTATCCTCTCAAATCCAATATCCTTTTCTTTGTACTTTTGCGCACAGTATTTTATTTTATTTTTTTAAATACCACTCATTTCCTACAAAGACATGAGCAAGGAGTAACAAATTGTATGTATATTGAGTTTGAAGGATCCAGTGTTGATTCTATGCAGCAGAAACCATCATATTCTAGGTGAACAATAAGTGCTTTAAGAAAGTTAGATAAGTACAGCAAGTCGGGTTAGTTGAGACACCTTGGACCTACAAACTCCAATCAAAGTGTCACTCTATCAGGAATTACATTAAGACCAGACTATAATCGTTGCTTAATATACTGCAACAAATTCAAAGCAAAATGAGAATCATCAACTTCACCAGCATTTATAGTCAAAAGGTATTTCTCCTCCTCTCAAAGTGGGACATCAAAAGTTTGCATTGTAATGGAACAGTGGAGTTCGGTATTATCTATAACAATGTTAAGCTTCAATAACTTGTACAAGCAACAGATATCTACTCATCAACTTCACTGCAGACAGACTACTTAATAAATTTCTTACAATCTTGAGAAAGTCAGCCTGATAAACTGTTGGTTTGACTCCATCTCTTGATGGTCATTAAGTATCCAAGTAACACAACCTAGTAGGCCTGCAACATAAAATCCATTTTCTATAAAAACTGCAAACAATACACATGAAAATAATGAAGACCACGACAAAAATATTAAAAAATGACGCTTACCATGAAGATCCGCTACAGCGGAGTGGCAAGAGTATATCTCAAGTTGAGAGATATGAACTTAAAACTACAAGATATAGCATTTGTAGACATTCAAAAGTATCCACCACTGAATTAATTAACCTTGATCATCCTTCACTGGTAAACTTGTGGTCAAACTTATGTTACTATTTGAAGTTTCTTCTCTGATTTTCTTTTCTTCTGAGCCCACTCGGGTCCATAAATTGCCAAATGTGTACGACCAAATCTTCGATCCTTTATCTGCAGTTTTGTTTTCAATACGATCTAAGATCCATATTACAAACTAAAATCACTTCAATTATAGAATCAAATGATTCGGCATACTAAAACCATGTCTATTATAGCACATAGTTCCATTTCATAATGAAAGATAACCAAACCAAACCAAAGCGAACAAAAGCCTTTTCCAACTAGGTGGGACACATCATCATGAAAGAAATTCAAGTAAATTCAAATTTGAGCCAATTCAATACTAGAAAGCTCTCATGGCTCTTACAGCCAATTTCTTTTTTTCTCTCTCTCTTTCAATAGGAGAGTAGCCACGCCACCACCTCGTCTAAACCTCTATCTAAGATTTATATAATTATACCATTCCAGTTCGTGGTAACAAGCAAAACAAGCATCCATTGATAATTTTTTTGTTTTGTTTTTTCTTCCATGTAGGCATAGTATTAGTAACTACTGGCAGTGAGAAATACCTTTACAAGACATCCACATGTATCCAACATATCTGTTCTTAAAGGATACTCCACTACCTAAACCAAGAAAATTTGGAAGATAAAGGAAAAATTAGCAACACCATGCAGATATAAACACATAACGTTAGTAAAGAAGAAGACAATAAATCAGAACTCACAATAAATGTATCTTTTCCAACCAAGGTTGACTTTGAAATTTGACCCATCAGTACCCCATAATCCACTGCAGTATATGGAGGCGTAACACTTATGTAATCAAATGAGCCATCTTTACCTATAATCAATCAAAGTTGATATGTGATGCAGTCACAGACACATATGTAATCAAAGAAATCATATATTATTTTATCATCAAAAAAAGCAATCAACAAATTTGTAACTTTCCATCAAAGTGTTTCAGCAATATATTTTCTTTGCCATATTAGACACCTAAACTGCATGTTTGTAGAGAGTGCAGAAAAATGAATGCTAAGTAATTAAGGGCAAGCTGCATTATGGATAACACTTGATCAAATATAAACCAGTTACGATACAATGACTATTAAGCCTAAAACCAAAAATTACTTACCAACATTAGTGAATTTGTCTATAGCTCAAAAAAATTCTACAAGTTGAGGTGGTTTGCTAGAATCTAGAGGCTAATGTGTCTATCAAAGGTTTTGTTCTTTCTCTTGGACAAGGGACTTCAGGTTTATTTGCAAGCTGTTACATTATTTTCAGCTATGCTCTTTCCATAATGATTAGCAAGCAAGGAGAATTATTCAAATTAAGTAAAACCTCTATCTACCCAGAAATTACCATGCATAGATCTTTTAAATTTTATCAAATGTATATTCATCAACAACGTTTTATAACAAAACTGCTGATCCTACAGATTTCCTGTATTATTATGATCCGTCAAACATATTCTAATTCTAAGGACATAACTCACATAAGGCAATTGCTAGTCACCCAAGATGATTATATTATTTTCCTCTTAGAATAAGACCAGAATAATAGGTAGCAATCTGGCAGATAATGGAGAATGACACCCCTTGGGAAGTATTCTGTACAAGACACAAGGGGTAGAAAGTGGCAATCCAGCATAATATCCTTTGTTTTGGAGACAAAAAACTTGTAGCTATTCCTTCAGATTCTTAGAACAGAGAGAGGGAGAGAGAATAACCACACACCTACAAATTGCTCTGCTCGTTCTATGAAAGTTTCAACACGAACTGTATGTATGGATGAAACATCGAGAAACCCAGTCCATTCCAAGTTCGGAGTTAGAACATTGGAAACAACCCAAGGATCCATCTCAACAAAATGCACCTATGAATTTAGACAAAGACAGAAGGAATCTCAATGAAATAGACCCCAAAAAAAGGGAAATTGTAATAGTTGAGTAAAAAGAAAAAAGGAAAATATAAAAAATCTTGTTCTATCAGACCTATGCAATAGCTTCAAATTTTATCAGAAGGTTGGCTCACTGTTTTACAAAATTGTGCCACTTTATTGGCTTACCAAGGGCAATGCCCAAAGGAGCCAAATCCATATTTTGTTGAATCAAGTTAACATGGTATTAGATGTACCTCAGAACATCCTCGGCTGATTGCCTCAATACCAACAGATCCAGTACCGCTGTACAAGTCTAACCAGCGACCTGGCCTCAATGATGCAGGACAACCACCAGCTACCTAATGAATGCTAGAATTAGTTATTCTTATTCAACACAATAGCATCAAAATGTCAATGTTCTAAAAAACGCTAGGCAGTAGGCATACAGTGGGGAAGCACCTAGGCCTTTTAGGCTACGCGGGTTTATTTTTTATTCAAAAAACTGGGAAAAAAATTTGGGGAAAAAAAACATACAGACCCGCCTAGGCAGCCACCTAGAACCACCTAAACCAGCCTAATTGCCTAACACCGCCTAGCAACCGTTTTCATGCATAATCGGAACGGCTATGCACCACCTACCGCCTAGGGGCTGCCTAGGCCGTTTTTTAGAACAGTGCAAAATGTTAGTTGATTTGACAGTGAAACATAGACTACCTGCAAAATATCAAAGGCGGCACCTTTTACAACTTCCATCATCGGTCGCACATCCATGCCCTTAGGAGATAGCAACTTCTTTCTTCTAGCCTTTCCTCCAAGCACCTACAATGGCCAATAACAAATAAAGGCCTTCAGACACTATGATTGAGCTAAAAATCCACAATGTAAGAGTGACATAATATCGATACCGATCCTCAAACGTACTAGTAGATACAACGCAAAGTCAGCAATAATTCCAAGAACTGTATAACAACTCAACACAGCGAAATTTCCCATAAATTCATCCTCATTGGCTCATTCATTAATCACACAAAAAAAAAAAAAAAGGAAATTCTATTTCTTCAACTTGAAATTCCTCATCAATGTATTAATATCCCTATCCCATCGACTATTACTATTCCTCTTTTCATTGAAAAAAATAAACCAACACAAAAGAACACCTGAAGCAGCCTATGCGTGATTCGTTCTTCTCGAGGCTCCTCATTTGAAACCAGCTTTTCTCCTCTTCCTTCCTTTCTCCTTTTTGTCTACAAACCCAATTCAAAACAAAACAAATCACTTACCAACAAAACAACATAACAAACTCATAAAGTTCCAAGTTTTTGAGTCTCTAGCATCAACAACAAACTATCACTTTAAAACAACACAAAGCATAAAGCTTCAAGCTTTAAGTTCCATATAATGACAAACCCTAGGAGACGGTTCAGATAAGAACTCATCTGGGTCAAGGCCATATTTTTTCAGCAACTCTTTCTTGTCCTCGCTTGTCAAACCAGTTCCTGATTCTAAACATGAAAATTACAGCATCATAAAGTTTAAGATTATAGTAAAGAGAAAATAAAAATATAATTTTGAATTGCATTGAAATGCTTTGAGCTTACTGTAAGAGAAAACAATGATGGGATAACGTTTTTGAGAAAAGGGTTTGTTGAAGGTAGGGGAAAAGAGTGAAAAATTGGTGGAGTTTGTGTTGAGGCGCAGTGAAGATGGAGAAAGAATTGGAGATGGTGAAATTATTGACATCGTTGGAGGGGGTGTTTGCTCAAGTAGAAGAAGAGTTTTGGTGTGGCTATGCTTTCTATCCTTTCATATTTAAAAATTAAAATAAAATTTTATTTATTTATTTATTAACATATTCGGAAATTATATAAATTGTCACATTTTGAAACTTAAAATTAAGGATGGCAATGGCCGGGTCCGGATTTTAAATAAGTTCGGCTCGAGCCCAGTAAAAAAAATAAGTTCGGGTCCGGGAAAAGCCCGATCAGGGTGTCTTTCGGGCCGGGCTCGGAACCGGGTTTTATCCGGCTTTTTTAAAAAAATTAATAAAAAAATAAAAATATATAAATTCAAAATATATTTTACAAATAAATCAAAACTTTCATCGATAAATTAATAATTTAAATGCTACAAACAAATAAAAATACTACAAACATAATAATAATTTATATATATATGGTTTTTTTTTTTTGGACTGGGCCCGGGAAAAAATACTAAGCCCGGCTCGGGCTCTTTTAATTATAGGACCGGACCGGGCCCAGATTTTTCTGTCACCCTTACTCAAAATATTAATCACCAACATTATGAGAGCATGAGTTCGAATCCCATAAATATAGGGATTTAATTTTTCCTAAATTTTGAATGAGAGTGGATATTTTAATCTTTAAATGTGTTATAAATATATATATTCAATGTCTCAATAAATTTTAGAAGATATATGGATTGACTTCTAGTTTCTTAAAAAATCACCTAAAATGTTTCTCTAAAAAAATGAGTAAATTCACCAAAAATGTCTCTTACTCTTCATAAGAAGACAACGTGCACCACGTGGCAATCTCTCCATCATCAGATCAACATCAAAACCCGCGCGTGGACACCAGAGCTGTCGTCAAATAAAAGTGCCTTCTTTATCGTTAGTTTTTTGACTTTTCCAATAAACAAATAATAAAAATTTCTTCAATCCAATACCGCCATAACTAAAATTACAATTTTCATTTTACAAAAATAAATTTTAAGAATTGGGTTCTTGAATCTGAACAGCAAGCTGCAAATCCCTCAAAGCAATGGGAGCTTGTGGGTCAAAATTTTTGTTGAAGAAGAAGTTGCCGAAGAAGTTGAAGCGAAAGAGAATCACAAATCGTCGCGTTTCGTTTAATAAACTTGACAAGATTGATGAATGTGGCAAAAAGGATTGTTACTCTAATTCATCAACGCTATTAGGTTCTTATCTCAACTGGGTTTTTTAATTTTTTTTTTTTATTGAGTTATTGAATTAACTTGAGTAATTTTTGTTTTTGGTTTGGTGTTATTTTACAGGAAGCAGAGATTTTGCTTGGTTTGATTGTTGTTCAGTGCCTGATCATTCTGAAATTGATGATGATTTTTATAGTATTCATGATGGTATGTGTGCTATTAAGTTAATTAATTAATTAATTTTCCAAGTTTTCACTTTTAAGTTTGAGATTGAATTGGAATCAAAAACTTATTTTTGAGTATATAGATTTTGAAGATCCATCCACATTGAGAGTTGCATCACCTAGAGATAGCTTAAATCAAAAGGACCAAAATGTTGATGCCCGGAATGTACAATTTCATCGTGTTTCTTCAACTTTGTCCTCCGATGATAGAACAGGAGTGTCAAGTCCTCGAACATCGGGTGCAAAGAGAAAATTGCTTTCAAGACTGTCCTTTAAATTTAAGGAAGGACATAGCAATCCAACTTCTTCACGTGAGTGCGCCTTTTGGTTTATGTATGATCATATAAAAATTGTATTTGTAAATATGATGATCTCATGTATTTGTTATTGTTTGTTGGCTGTTGCAGTTTCTCCAAAGGTGCTTCTGCAAAGACCAAAAGCTGGTTCCTCAGTTTCGTTCTGCCCCTTAAAGAAGATATCTAATTCTTGGTCACCTATTGAGCCGAGTACTTTCAAAGTCCGGGGGCAGAACTATTTAAGGTGAGAATATAGCATCTTGTAGGATCATGTTTTCTGATTTGACTTACCTTACTTTTGTTGCTTTCATTTGTTTTGAGTGCACCACTATATTAACCTTCATTTGCTTGTAATGTACTTCATTTTAAGCTTTTGGTGTGAGTAAATGGTTTATAGGTACCTGAATTTAATTATTAATTCCACTTTTCATTTGTTTTATAGGGATAAGAAGAAAGATTTTGCTGCTAATAGTGCAGCGTATTATCCCTTTGGTGCTGATGTTTTCTTATCTCAGCGGAAAGTCGATCACATAGCTCGTTTTGTTGAACTTCCTGTTATGAATTCATCTGAAGAATTCCCTTCTATTCTTGTTGTCAATTTCCAGGTACTTCTACTGTTTTCTCTCTTTTTTCCTGAATGTTGTTGCTGATTGTTGTCTCAGTCTTGCATGTTTCTGTCCAAAATTTATTTACCAAGTGGCATTAACATCACACTTTTGTCCTATTTTATTTCATCAAAATCACAGTCATTACTAGTTGAAAGATATAGTAAATTATCTGAAGTTGAGACTTACTGGGTGTTGGTTGTGCTGGCTCTAGCTAGTACGTTCGGTGATTCCTTGATATTGTATTTCTAAAAACTAGGATAGAATTATCAGTTTCCTTACTTATCAAACATTTCTTAAATATTTTAATAAAGTTTTTTAACCTTCAGATACCGTTATATCCTGCGGCAATCTTCCAAAGTGAAAATGATGGAGAGGGAATGAGTTTGGTTTTGTATTTTAAGCTATCTGAAAGTTTCTCAAAGGACTTACCGGCTCATTTTCAAGAAAACATCAATGTAAGATGGTCCCTTGCTTTCAGCTTTTAAAGTTTGCTAAAGGTTTAATTTATTTTGCTTTTATAGTTCTTTCCTCTGAAAAGTTACCGAGTTAGGCAGTCAGTTTTTAGCTAACCAATTTGTGAATCCTTGTATTTTAAATGCTCATCTAAATTGTCCCACATGTTTTTTACTTTGTCAGAAAATAATCAATGATGAAGTGGAGAGGGTTAAAGGTTTCCCTTTAGATACAATCACTCCTTTTAGGGAGAGATTGAAAATCTTGGGCCGACTGACAAATGGGGAAGATCTTCATTTAAGCACAACTGAGAAGAAAGTTCTGAATTCTTATAATGAAAAGCCTATTTTGTCACGTCCTCAACATGAATTTTACTTGGTAATTAATCTTTTGATGTAGCTTTTCAAGTAGTCTTCATTTGCTTATTACCATTTCTGATAAGAGCTTTTATTACGTTAGTTTACATGACAAAGTGAAGTTTGTATCATTTTGTCTTTTTCCAGTCATAAGGCCTACACATCTTACATATATTTAACGAGTCAGAGGCTAATACGAAAACTGTTGCAGGGAGAAAACTACTTTGAGATTGACCTGGACATGCACAGATTCAGCTACCTCTGTAGGAAAACTTTTGCTGCTTTTCAGGACAGATTTAAGTTGTGTAAATTTGATTTTGGCCTGACAATTCAGGTAACTTTCATTAACAGAACAGTCGATTTTACTCTCAAGTTTATAACTGATTTATCCCTTAACCAATCTTTTTTATTGAAACAGGAAAACAAGGCGGAACACATGCCAGAGAATATTTTTTGCTGCATAAGATTAAATGAAATTGACTACTCTAAATACCGCCAACTCGGGGTTTAATCTAAAAGCCTCAGGAATCTTAGGAATTACGATATGCCATAAGGTTTTGCAATGAATAGCTGATAACGAGTAATCGGTTTTTCTTTGTTCGTTTTATTTTCTTCCCATTTGTAACCTCTATAGCCAGGTGCTTTGAGAGATGAAAATCAATTTTGTAGCCTCCAGTTTTAAGTTTGGGGGTCATTAATCCTTTTTCTTTTTCACAGAATTATTTGAAAACAGAGTATGATCAAGAAAAGAAGTAGAAATAGAAAGCAGGAGAGTTACTGTTATTCTATGATTACCTCTAATTTCATGCAACGATGATGATTGTTTTCTTGCAAAATGGCTTGAGAAAAGAAATGAAAAAGGATTCTTCATTGTTGATTAAACTATCAAGAAAAGGATGAAAATGAAAGCAATTGAAAGATCCTAAGCTCCTGCACCTCGTCCGAAAATGGCAGAAAGACCACACCCTCCAGCATTTTCTTCAGGTCCTTTTTCTGCTTTAGAAGCTGGGAAAGTAGATAGAATCTGAATCAACAATCTTATTTTAATGACTTCGAAAATAATTAGATGATGATAAAATTATCAAAGATTGACTTACTTTATTTTGTTCAACAATGTACGGATGGTTTTTTTGATTTTGGTAAAGTGATTGTTCAACCACTGTCTTAACAAAAATAAGAATAAAATAGATTGCTGTTGGTGTGAACAGAACTATTATCAGACCTGACAAATGAATCCTTTTCTGATATACAAAATCTCGAATAATTTAAAGTCTCCATAGTTAATTCTCGGCCTTCCTGTCAAAAAGCAACATCCATATATAGGGTTTGTTATATAGTTTTTTTTTTTTTTTTGGAAACATTAGAAATTTTGCCATCAAATCATCAATTTGAGTTTAAATAGAACAGATAAAACTTTCAGCTACTCCAGATTTCTATAAGAAACACACCATTTAGATTCGAATCCAAGACTTGAAAGCCATACCAAATTCTGAATCATACACCACCGAGTCACGTTCCTTAAAAACATTATATAATATCCGCATTTACCCATAGTCAGTAACAGAACCATATAACTATAATCATTCCGTTCAATTTGAAAATTTGTTAATGAAATCAGCTGCAAGCAAGTAATGAACATATCCGGAGCAAGAAAAGTCCAAGCAACAATCCTGGCCTCAATACCAACAGCTACTATCTCACCCTTAAAAGAACAAATAAATAACATCATATAAGCATTTAAAAGTTCAAAAACTTTACAGTTCATCCAACTGGAAAAAAAAAAAATCTGAAACTAAAATGAATTGTACTATAAGTCTGTAATCATGACCTAAATGTTAATTTCTTGAATCCCTTAATAGCAACGAGAGAAATGGAAGCATCATTAATATCGATAATGGAGTTGCGGGAGAACAATACAAGTTTCTTGCTGCCAGGCGAAATTTCTTTTATTCCATAGTCGAAAACACAAAGTAAACCATCGATATATTAATTAAATCACCTCTCATTTACAATAAAATTAATAATTAATAAAGATTAAAGATAAAAATATTACTAAAAACACCTTATTTGTATCCTGATTACACCCCATCGGTGCACAAGCAGCCGGTGCATTTAGGTTCACTTTACTAATACTAGGCCCATATTAGAAATTTGGGCTTCTCCAGCCCACTCTTGAAACTCAGGGCCTTTTCCAACTAAACGTCATCGTTTTGAAATAGGGTTTTTTCAAACACATAAACCCCGATAGCTCTCTATATAAATACGTAAGAAGTTCATCGTCAACGATAGTCTCTGCGGTTTTATGCGGCCGATCATCTTTTACCAAAGCTCTGATATTATCTGAAATATAATTTTTTTTAAAAAATATATATTTTTTAATTTTTGTGGAAGTTAATGGCTCTATGATTAAATGCCTAATTTACTGGCAGTATACGCTATTCCGATGCTCAGAATTGAGTGGACACTTTCTTTGTATGAGAGCTTATCCTTATCCTTATCCTTCATTTGTTTTTTTTTTTTTTAATTTTCTCGACAGATTTTATTATAGGAGTTGACTTCAATATCGTTAAATTCTTGACGAGCAAGAATTCTCTTGCAGAATCCAAATTAAACGGCAAAAATTTCTGTGATCGAAGTGTGAGTGTTGAGCCTAGAAACACAAAAGGGGAAATTATCATTTTTTCCACTTGGAAAATAGTATCAAGTATCGTTTTCAATTCATTTTTTTTTTCATTTGAAATTTCAAATGTTTTTATTTTTCTATTATGGGTTGGAAATGAATTATTTTTTCTAAATTAAATATATATTTTTTTCACAAGTAAATAATTTTCAAAATATATGTGAAAAATATAACGAATTTAAAATTTTCACGGGCTTACATTATTTAACGAACATTAATTTTTTTTTTTTTTTTAATCTTTTCCCATTAGAAATCAAATGCTTGAACAAACTTTGCAGTATTTTTAAATTAATGGTGTTGGCAATGACTGAAAAAACATATAAATTACTTGACTGAATTTTACTAGGATCCCATCAAAAAGTTTTGCAAATTTTATGAGCCCTGTGATTTCCATCGAAGAGTAGATAAGGGATGCAAATTTGCTGTCTTGGGTTTCCCATGTGAAATGGAACTTAATTCCCAGAGTTGAGGAAGTGATTTTTTCTTGATTTTTAGTTTTCATTGTTGGTTATAAGGTAATTTTATCTGTTAATGTTGGTTCGGGCCGTTTGGCTTGTGTAATGCAACTAAGTGATTATTTTTAGGACTTCCTCATAGCTTTTTAATATCTAGTTAATATTAGAATTAATGTTAATTTAGGTTAGTTTATACTCCAGTTTTTGTTTAACTAATTTTTACAATACTATCTACTAAAGTTGAAAAAAAAGAGGAAATTTGCCAGTGGGGCACATCACTTTTTGGGAAGATTGGTATCAGAACAAGTTTGTTGGAATCTTTCCTAGAGTTTTTGAATGTGTTGATGGTGTTTTCCGGGCACTATGTCATTTAAGCAGCACGATAGGAGTAAAAGGGTAATTCCCTTATTGGTCCGGATCATTAATACCGACCCGATCACATGAGTCAGGGGCCGAGCACTTAAGATCGTTAACCCGACCACTTAAAGATTGGATGACCGGGCAATTATCAGGTCGACAGCAGCACTCTCAGTACAAAAACTATTGTGACCGACCTCATGAAGACCGACCATATAGCGAGGCGTGCTCCTGAAGATAATACCATATCCTTGTGGATAAGATGACAAGTTATCCTATTTTCATGAGGAAAACTGGTGAGTTAATATCCTAATAGGATAAATGAAGTAAATGTAGTTTTGATTAGGAATCCTTATGGGAAAAGGGAACAGTTTTGACTAGGAATCCTTATGGGAAACGAAATTGTTTCAACTAGGAAATTCTTGTACAAATAGGAATATGATTTCTTCACCATTATAAATAGGAGGGTAGAGTGAAGAGAATGGAAACAACAAAAAAGAGAGAAGAAAGAGCACAAGGAGAGGTAAAAAGTTGAGATCAGAATCATCAAGCTCTGACTTGTAAACACAAAAAAGATCTGAGAAACGTATTTCAGTAATAAAAGTATCATCCTGTTTGTGCCCGTGGACGTAGGTCGGACCAAGATCCGCCGAACCACGTTAAATCTCTTTGTCGATTGGCGTATTTATCTGTCTTTTGCTAAGTTTGCTTTTGGTCCCCCATAACCAAACAAATTCACTATTGAAGGAGGATTAGCCTCGGGAGTGATATTCCCATATTGCCCCTGAGACCAAAATCAGCCGTCAACAGAATGGATTATGCAGCTATTGACCTGTCTTTCCCTTGGTCCTATAGTTGGTAATTTTTCGGTTTGGAATCGAAGGACCTGATGAATTGTAATCTGGATACGCTTCCATCGGGTTCCAGTTTCAAAATTAGAACTGAACCTAAACTATGGTTCCACATAACTTAAGGCAATGTTTAAAAATACGTGGCGGCGCCTCGAGGCGGCCGGCCATTGAGGCGCGAGGCGGACCGCCTTGAGGCGGCGAGGCGGGCGCCTCAATGCGAAGGCAAAAAAAAAGGTTAATTTTTGTAAATTGATGAAATGATGATTCTTGATTAATAATAACTTTATTATAAATATTTAGTAATTTAATAAATTAATTATTAATTATTTTAACTAAAAATATTTTTGTAACTTATTTTTTATTTAAATATTTATAATAAATAATTTTATTGTTAATAATAAATTAATTTGATACTATCCACAATTAGTTTTTTTTTTGAAAATCACTTGATTAATGATATTAACAATTTATAAATTATACAGAGAAATAATTTGGAATTGAGATCATGCAGATCATGACACAATTTTAAATAGTTTTCATTTTTCCTACGGAGTACAATAATTTTCATCATACATAGGGGTGGCAATGGGCCGGGCCGGGCCGGGCTTTTACAAGCCCGGCCCTAGCCCGGCCAACCAAAAAAAAGCCCGGGCCCGTGAAAAGCCCGGCCCGGGTGCCTTACGGGCCGGGCTTGGGCCAGGGCTTTTTTTTAGGCCCGAATTTTAAAAAAAATTAAAAAAAATACAAATATAAAATATATTTACACTATATATAAAGACAATTTATAAATAAATCACAAATTTTATTGATAAATTAACAATTTAAATACTAAAAATAAATAAAAATGATATAAGCATATTAAAAAATATATATATTTATGTTTTTTTATTTTTTATTTTAATTTTGGCCCGGGCCGGGCCGGGCCAAAATAGGAAAGCCCGGCCCGGGCCCGGGCCCGTGCCGGGCTTTCATTTTAAGGCCCGGCCCGGCTTTTAAGCCCGCCGGGCCGGGCTTGCCGGGTCGGGCCGGGCCGTGGGCTTTTTTGCCACCCTTAATCATACATATATATGGTAATAGTAATATTAATTTTCATTATTTTTACAATATAATTTGATACATGAATATCATCAAAAATCACAAAATCCATCATCAAAAGTTGACTCTCCCTATACAACTCAAACCCCCAAAATCAAATCACAGCCGTCCATCAAAAACCCCCCAACGAAATCACCTTCGTCCAATTCTCACTGCTCTTCCCTTTAATAATACACACACAGCACAAATAATTCTCTCTTTCTTCCTCCCATCGGCCACACAATCAGAAACCCTAAAAATGGACTCAGATCGTTGTTTTTGCAGATCCTTTGATTCTCGATCGTGTTCATCTCTTCGTCCTCTTCTTTTTCGTCTCTCCATCCTCTTCTTCTTCATCTATGAATCTTCTTTATTTCTTTGTACTCGTTGCTTCTCGCTGATGCGCGAGGCGGCCGCCTCACGCCGCTTCTCGCCGCGTCGGCGTGAGGCGGCATGAGGCGGCCGCCTCACTCGCTGCAATGCGGGATAAATCAAAAGACCGCCAGAGGCGGACGCCTCGACGCGCCTTCGCCTCGAGGCGCCGCCTCTCACCGCTTTTTTTAAACAATGACTTAAGGTTCAGTTCCGTTTCGATTTGAAACCGGACCAAATCACTCTTTTTCCCAAAAATAAAAGCCCAAACCGGAACTGAATCTGTTTTTCCGGTTTAGTTCCGGTTGGATCCGATTCTATGGTTCCAGAAACACTGGAACCGTAACCATAACCTCGTTGGCCAGGTCTAATCAGTATTACTGGGTCAGCTGGTGCAATCCCATTACTATTTTTATGTCTATTTAATTTTGATATCTTATAAATGGAAATACATTGCATCAGAAATTCAGAAGTCTATTTGTATGAGCTGGCTGTGGAAACTGCAATCAATGTAGATCGTCAATTGAGCATCATTTGTTCAAGTAAATATTACGCAAAGGTTAGATGCATGTTGTATTATTTGATAAAATCACTCTTTAGATGTTGATTGAGCATCTAACCTTTGCTAAATAGAGGGAAAAAAAAGAGGATGATTAAAAGATAAAAAAATGAAGGGCAATTGCTGTCCAGTATACATATTTAAATTTTCTGGCATGCAGCATGACATTCATCAATTGTCACCAAAGAGGCTGAGGCAGGAAAAAGCAAAAAAAAAAAATGACATTGAATTTGGATTCTTATTTATTTTTCTTCTATTCATTTGTTTGTTCTTCTTTTTTTCCTTGATTTAAGACTTCTTGTAATTATATAGGTAGGAGGCCACCCAGAAACTTTAACAGGCAATGGTGGGGTTGCTTTGTAACTTAATCAACAAGGCACAACCTGATGCAGTCCTATATAACAGAAAACAATAGTTTAGAAAGAGCAAGAGTTTGAGGTGAAATGGTGAAAATGGGGGAACTATGGGGAACTCTGGGCTCAATTATAGCGAGTCTAATGTTTGTTTCAGCTATTTTCTAAGACTACTTCCCGTATCGCCTTTGGGGCTATATAGAAAGGTATAGTCACACATTGGTGCGTCTTGTGTATCCTTACATTGAGATTACATTTGATGAGTTTTCAGGTGAGCGACTCAAGCATAGTGAAGTCTTCTCCGCGATACAAAACTACCTTAGCACCAATGTGTTATGATTCACCGATCACTCTTAGAGTGTTTTGAGGAAAAACCGATTCACTTCTATTACTCACAAGAATAGATATACACATGTATTACAAAACTTGAAAAACCTCACTACACTCAACGTTTCTCTTTTTGGGATGAATATTACAAAGCTATGATGCTCCTTTTATACTGCCAAAAACGTGTGCTACAGTGCCACACGTTTTTGGCAGTTGTCACACACTCTTGGCTTGCCAGCTTTTTTGCCAATTTGCAGGAAGCCTTCCACCGAAAGTTTTCTTGGTGGTTTCTGCCTTTGATGATGATGGTTGCTGGATTGCATGCAGTTGGATCACAACTTGTATGCATGTTGTTCTCACAATTCTCCCCCTCCAGCTGCATTCAATACAATTGTCATCTGACAGCTATCCTGGTTGTGTCTCTGCACAACTCTAGCTTGTCTCGAGTAACCACCTTTGTTAACATATCTGCTGGATTCTCATCTGTATGGATCTTTACTAGTCTCAGCAGTTGTTGATCCATCACCTCATGTATCCAATGATAGCGAATATCAATGTGTTTCGTCCAGGAATGATACATTGAGTTTTTGCTCAAGTCCAGAGCACTCTGACTGTCACAATGTATCTTGTAATCTGTTTGCTTGATCCATAACTCTTGGAGAAAACGCTTTAGCCACAACATTTCCTTTCATGCCTTAGCTATAGCGATGTACTCAGCTTCTGTTGTGGATAATGCAATACACCTCTGCAATCTTGACTGCCATGACACTGAATCCTGATGTAGATTTCCTACTATCAAGATCTTCTGCCATATCTGAATCTGTATAGCCTTCCAAGATCGGATCAGCTCTCCCGTAACACAGACGAAACTTCGTTGTACCCTTGAGATACCTGAGAATCCATTTGACTGCCTCCCAGTGTTGCTTTCCAGGGTTAGAGAGAAAACGACTCAATACACCCACTGCGTGTGCAATATCTGGCCTGGTACAAACCATTGCATACATTAGGCTCCCAACAGCTGAAGAATATGGTATTCCTGACATTTCCTCTATCTCTTTCTTGGATGAAGGGCACAAACTCTTGCTCAGTTTGAAATGGTGCGCTAGCGGAACACTGACTGGTTTGGCTTTCTGTATATCAAACCTTCTGATTATCCATTCAATATACATTTCATGTGAAAGCCACAACTTCTTGTTCTGTCTATCACGAACAATCTTCATTCCTAAAATCTGTTGAGCTGGTCCTAAGTCTTTCATGTCGAAAGCCTTGGAGAGTTCATTCTTCAGCTAGCTGATCTTCGTTGCTTCTTGTCCAACAATCAACATGTCATCTACATACAGTAGAAGAGCAACAAAATTTCCATCTGGAAATCTCTGGATGTATACACACTGATCTGCTGCAGTTCTTTTGTAGCATTGACCCACCATGAAAGAGTCGAACTTCTTGTACCATTGCCTCGGTGCTTGTTTGAGCCCGTACAAGCTCTTTTTCAGTTTGCAAACAAGGTTTTCTTTACCTGAAATCTTGAATCCTTCTGGCTGCTCCATGTAAATTTCTTCATTCAGATCACCATGAAGAAATGCTGTTTTGACATCTATCTGTTCAAGCTCCAAGTTCAATCTGGCTACCAATCATAGGATGACTCGGATTGAAGCCATTTTTACCACCAGTGAAAAGATTTCATCAAAGATTTCATCAAAATCTTGAATCCTTTGACACTAGCCGAGCTTTGTGTTTTACCACTTTACCGCTGCCATCTTTCTTAAGCTTGAACACCCATTTGTTCTTCAGTGCCTTCATTCCATGTGGGAGCTTGATTATCTCATAAGTGTTGTTCTTCTGCAGAGATTCCATCTCATCATGCATTGCATGCAACAATTTATCTTTGTTTTTATGAGATACATCTTTGTCGAAGGTTTTTGGCTCCCACTCGTCAGTAAGCAGAATGTATTCTGATCCTGAGTATCTGGCTGATGGAATCCGGCCTCGCTCAGATCTTCGTACTGGAGGTTCTGGCTGTCTGTTGTCATCTGGATCTGTGGATGATCCTGAAGCCTCTGATGGAGCAGGCTGCAGCTCCCCCTGCTTAATACTTCATTCCTCCTCTGGTTCTACTTCTGGCATGTCTTGCACCCCATCATCATCTGTGGCTACTGGTGTTGGTGCTGGGGTTGTGTCTGGATTTTCATCGACATTACAGACACTGGTTTTATAAGGTATCTTGGGCTTTTCAATGTCTTCTATTGTATGGTCTTCAAGAAACACTACATCTCTGCTTCTGATGACCTTCTTTTCCTTCGGGTCCCATAACCTGTATCCAAATTCTTTGTCTCCATAGCCTATGAAGATGCATGGGGTAGTCATTGCATCGAGCTTCTGCCTAAGCTCATTGGATACATGTGCAAATGCTAAACATCTGAATATTATGGGGTGAGAATATGATGGATTCTTACCAGAACATAATTTCTTCGAAATCTCAAAGTTCAACGGTACAGATGGTGATCTGTTGATCAGGTAGCAGGCGGCACGAACAGCTTCTCCCCAGAATGGCTTTGGCAGCTTAGCCATACTGATCATGCTTCTGACTTTCTCCATAATGGTGCGGTTCATCCTTTCAGCGACACCATTGTGTTGTGGGGTGCGTGGAACAGTCTTCTCGTGTCTAATGCCATAGCTTCCGCAGTAGGCATCGAACTCCCTGGAAGTGTATTCGCCTCCATTGTCTGTACGAAGGCACTTCAGTTTCTTCCCTGTTTCACGCTCGACCATGGCATGAAACAGTTTGAAATAGTTCAGGACCTGATCCTTTGATTTCAGAAAATACACCCATACTTTCCGAGAAGCATCGTCAATAAAAGTCAGAAAATATTTGTTATCGCCTAATGAGTTTACCTCCAAGGGACCACATACATCAGAGTACACCAGACTGAGTAAATCTGATGTCTTTGTAGAAGAGAAATTGAAAGAGACTCTGTGTTGCTTACCGAATAGACAGTGATTGCAAGGATCCAGAGCAGCATTTTTGGAGACAGTGATTAGATCATTCTTTGTCAAGGTAGACAACCCCCTTTCACTCATGTGACCGAGTCTCTGGTGCCACAGATTCTGAGAAGTCTCTCGTTCAGCTACATTGAGGCTTTCTACACATATCTTCATATGAGTCGTGTATAAGGTTCCACATATGTGTCATCTGGCGATGACCATGGCACATTTTATCATCCTCCAAATGTCGTTGCTGAAGTGGCTAGCATAGCCCTGTTTGTCAAGGGCTACCCCCGAGAGTAAGTTGAGCCGAAGTTCTGGAACATGTCTGACCTCCTTCAGGGTTATTTTATACCCTGCATTTGTCCGCAATTGTATTTCACCAATTCATACTATCTGAGAAGAACTAGTATTCCCCATCTTCACTGCTCCAAAGTCTCATACTTTGTATGTTGTGAAGAAATCCATGTGAGGAGTGACGTGGTAGGATGTTGCAGTATCTACCACCCACTCGACATCTTGAGTTGCAATGTGAATGCATGCTTCTTCCTGGCCGGAGCATATAGCTACATCTACAGTGGTAACTACTAGTGTCTCCGTATCATTCTTCTTCGACTGGTTATTGCCTTGTCCCTGTTCCCGTTGCAGTTTGAGGCAATTTTTCTTCAAGTGGCCTTCTATGCCACAATGGAAGCACTTGTATATCTTTTTCCCGTCCTTGGATCTGCCCCTGCTTTTGCTTCTGCCTCTTCTCCCACCTTGATGTTTCTCCCGTTGTCTTCCTCGTTGCTCCGAGACAAGGGCTTCTGTTTGATATGAGCCCACGTCTTTTCTTATGGCTTTTTCATTTGACAAGGCGTCCTTTACCATAGGCATGATAAGTTTGCCTCCTGGAGCTGAGTTGCTGAGAGTAACCACCAGAGCCTCCCAGCTATTAGGAAGAGAACTAAGTAGCAAGAGGGCTTGAACTTCGTCTGCCAATTGCATGTCTACTGCAGACAACTGGTTCACCAGGCTTTGGAACTCGTTGGTGTGTTCTGCGACAGAAGTTCCACTCCATAGCTTTAGGTTCACCAAACGCCTCATGATTAAGGCCTTATTCCGAGCTATTTTAGCTTGGAACATGTCTTCCAATTTCCTTCCATATTTCATAAGCATCTGTGTTCTGTGCTACGTGGTGGAAGACACTATGACCGATCCACTGCCTAATCTGACCCAAAGTTCCGTTGTTGAGTTTATTCCAGTCATACTCTTTAACAGACTCTGGTTTCTCTCCCTTCAACTCGATGACATCAAAAAGATCTTTACAATGAAAAAAATCTATCATCTGAGGTCTCCAGATGGAGTAATTAGTTGCAGCCAGTTTAATCATTACACCAGAATGAGAATCTTCTATTTCCATTTTAAGTTTTTAAAGTTTAAAATGAAAATACACTAATATCAGGGCTGAATTTCACAAATATGAGGTCACCGTTGTGTCCGGAACGATCAAAAATGGTGGAATAGACACTTCGTTGGTCTAAATCCGACACATGGGCTGATTTGTAAATTCCTAAAAGTTCTGGGGTAAAACTATAAATTTCAAAACTTCAGGGGGCTAAATGAAATTTACCAGGCTGCTGACGTGGCGCTGAGGTAGCAGTGCTGACGTGGCAAGTGGGACCGGTTGTGCTGACGTGGCAGACACGTGGCAGCTGACTGGTCGATGACGTGGCGCTGACTGGGGCTGACGTGGCAACCACGTAATCGTCTTCCACCTTGCAACAGCGCGTGGAGCGCGAGACGCGCGTGAGGGCGCGTATGAAGTGCACTGATCTGTGCGTGCGGCGGTTGTGGAGTCTCTGGACGTCGGTTCGGTCACCGAAAAATACCACCGTGCTCGTCTCTCCGTGAACTAGCTGATGGAACCCTCAAATTGGATTTTTGACAACTTTCTTCGGAATCGGTTTTCCGAACGGAAGCTTTGTTACTCGGTTTTACGACCTTAAAGAACAACCGAAACTTATGATACCACTTGTTGTGATTCACCGATCACTCTTAAAGTGTTTTGAGGAAAAACTGATTCACTTCTATTACTCACAAGAGTATATATACACAGTTTGTATGCATGATGTTCTCACACAATGCCTCCAAGCATGCTACAAGGTTTAAAGCTGACGTTGTCAAAGATAGCCAGTCTTTAGTCCTTAGTATGGAGGATAAAGAGGAGGTTACAGATGAGTTTCAAGGGGCTAAGGTTTGGTGGGTGTTGGGTAAGAATGTCTATAGGAGGGAATTGTCATTCTCTGTTTATCCAGCTGCGGAGGAGAAGAGGTATTACAAGCTCACGTTGCATAAACGCGACCGAGAACTTATCACATGATCTTATGTTATTGTGTGTTGGATGGGGGGAAGGCTACAACAGTGAAGAAACGACAAAGAAAACTGTACAGTAACAATCCAAGCAAGAATTGGTATGGATGGAAACAAACAAAGTGGAGCCATGTGTATTTTGAGCATCCATCAACGTTTGATACACTGGCAATGGAGACAAAGAAGAAAGAAGAGATCAAGAAAGACCTCAAGAAGTTCAATGAGGGGAAAGAGTACTACGCGAAAATAGGGAAGGCTTGGAAAAGAGGGTATCTCCTTTATGGTCCTCATGAAACTGGTAAATCAACCATGATTGCTGCAATGGCTAATTTTTTGAACTATGATGTCTATGATCTAGAGCTCACCACAGTCCTGGACAACTCAGAGTTGATGAGTCTTCTAATTGAGACCTCAAGTAAGTCAATCATAGTTATAGAGGATATTGATTGCTCATTTGATCTTACTGGTCAACGAGAGAAGAAAAAGAAGAAAAATGAGAATGAAACAGAGATGGATCCAATCAAAAAGAAGGCAAAAGAAGATAATGAGAGCAAACAAAGTAAGGTCACTTTATCTGGGCTTCTTAATTTCATTGATGGCATTTGGTCAGCCTCTGGGGGAGAAAGAATTATTGTGTTCACCACCAACTATGTGGACAAGCTTGATCCGGCTTTGATTAGGAGAGGAAAAATGGACAAGCACATAGTAATGTCCTATTGCAGCTTTGAAGCATTCAAGGTGCTAGCCAAGAACTATTTAGATATTGATTCACATGAACTGCATGCAGAAATAGCCAGTTTGTTGGCTGAAACCGATATCACTCATGCTGATGTTGCGGAGAATTTGATGCCGAAGTCAGACGAGGAAGGTGCAGACTCTTGTTTGAAGAATTTGATTGAAGCTCTTAAGGCAGCAAATGAATAAGCAAAAAAGAAAGTTGTAGAAGAAACACAGTTAAAAGTGTAGAGTCCAGCTTGATTTGTTGTTGATTGCTTTCCAGCTGCATGAAAGATCATCAAAACAGAAGCAACAAAACTACTTTCAGTGCCATGACTGCCAACAAGTAGTGGAATTGATAATGCCATAAAAGAGTGATTTATGGCATGAATTCAGGTATGAATAATGTGCATGCCTTGCCTATAAATTCAGGCATTTCCAGTGATTGTAAATCATCTCAAAGAGAGTTTAAAACACAGAGAGAAATAGTGAGGTTTTTGTATTAAGTTTCAAGTTGTAAACTTTGTATCTATTCTTGTAGTAAAAGAAAAGCAATTCGGGTTTTCCTCAAATCTTTTCTAAAGTGATCAGTGAATCACAACAAGTGGTATCAGGAGCTTCGGGTGTTCTTTGGGATCGTAAAACCGAGTAACCGACGAAAGTTGTCAAAAATCAAATTTGATGGCACCATCAGCTAGTTCACGTCGAGACGAGCTCGGTGGTATTTCACGGCGACCAAACGGAGGCCGAACATGCGCCGGCACGTGAAGAAGATTCGCGGCCACGCGCTACACACGCCTCTGGAGGTTGAAGACGAGTCCAGTCAGTCGCCACATCAGCGCCACGTCACGCCCAGTCAGCGCCCAATCATCGCCACGTCACTTGCCACGTCAGCTGACACGTCACCCTGCCACGTCACCTGACATGTCAGCACAACCGGTCTCACTTGCCACGTCAGCACTTCCACGTCAGCAGCCTGGTAAATTTCATTTAGCCCCATGAAGTGTTGAAATTTACAGTTTTACCCCAAAACTTTTAGGAATTTATAAATCAGCCAATGTGTAGGATTTAGACATACGAAATGTCTATTCCACCATTTTCGACCGTTCCAGACGCAACGATGACCTTTGATTTGTGAAATTCAACCCCAATTTTATTGTATTTTCATTTTAAACTTGAAAACTTAAAATAAAAATGGAAGATTCTCATTCTGGTGCAATGATTAAACTGGCTGCAACTAATTACTCTCCCTCTGGAGACCTCAGATGATAGATTTTTTACATTGTAAATATCTGTTTGATGTCATCGAGTTGAAGGGAGAGAAATCAGAGTCTGTTAAGGAGTATGACTGGAATAAACTCAACAACAGAACTTTGGGTCAGATTAGGCAGTGGATCGGCCATAATGACTTCCACCATGTAGCACATGACACAGATGCTTATGAAATGTGGATGAAATTGGAAGACATGTTCCAAGCCAAAACAGCTCGGAATAAAACCTTAATCATGAGGCGTTTGGTGAACCTGAAGCTACGGAGTGTAACTTCCGTTGCAGAACACACCAACGAGTTCCAAAACATGGTGAACCAGTTGTCTGCAGTAGACATGCAATTGGCAGGCGAAGTTCAAGCCCTCTTGCTACTCAGTTCTCTTCCCGATAGCTGAGAGACTATGACGGTTACTCTCAGCAACTCAGCTCCAGGAGGCAAACTTACCATGCCTACAGTAAAGGATGCCCTGTCAAATGAAGAAGCCAGAAGAAAAGACGTGGGCTCAGATCAAACAAAAGCCCTTGTCTCGAAGCAACGAGGAAGACAACATGAGAAACATCAAGGTGGGAGGAGAGGCAGAAGAAAAAGCAGGGGCAGATCCAAAGACGGGAAAAAAACATACAAGTGCTTCCATTGTGGCATAGAAGGCCACTTGAAGAAAAATTGCCAGAAACTGCAACGGGAGCAGGGACAAGGCAATAACCAGCCGAAGAAGAATGACGTGGAGACAATAGTAGTTACCACGGTAGATGTAGCCATATGCTCCAGCCAGGAAGAAGCATGCCTTCACACCGCAACTTAAGATGTCGAGTGGGTGGTAGATACTGCAGCATCCTACCACGTCACTCCTCACATGGATTTCTTCACAACATACAAAGCATGAGACTTTGGAGCAGTGAAGATGAGGAATACCAGTTCTTCTCAGATAGTGGAAATTGGTGAAATACAGTTACGGATAAATGCAAGGTATACAATAACCTTGAAGGAGGTCAGACATGTTCCGGAACTTCGACTCAACTTACTCTCGGGGGTAGCCCTTGACAAACAGGGTTATGCTAGCCATTTCAGCAACGACACTTGGAAGATGATAAAATGTGCCATGGTCATCGCCCGATGACACATATGTGGAACCTTATACAAGACTCATGTGAAGATATGTGCAGAAAGCCTAAATGTAGCTGAACTGGAGGCTTCTCAGAATCTGTGGCACCAGAGACTCGGTCACATGAGTGGAAGAGGGTTTTCTACCTTGACAAAGAAGGATCTAATCTATGTCTCCAAAAATGTTGCTCTGGATCATTGCAATCATTGTCTCTTTGGTAAGCAACATCGAGTCTCTTTCAATTTATCTTCTACAAAGAAATCAGAGTTACTCAGTCTGGTGTACTCTGATGTATGTGGTCCCTTGGAGGTAAACTCACTAGGCGGTAATAAATATTTTCTGACTTTTATTGACGATGCTTCTCGGAAAGTATGAGTGTATTTTCTGAAATCAAAGGATCAGGTCCTGGACTATTTCAAACTGTTTCATGCCATGGTCGAGCGTGAAACAGAGAAGAAACTGAAGTGCGTTCGCACAGACAATGGAGGCGAATACACTTACAGGGAGTTCGATGCCTACTGCGGAAGCCACGCCATTCGACACGAGAGGACTGTTCCACGCACCCCATAACACAATGGTGTCGCTGAAATGATGAACCACACCCTTATGGAGAAAGTCAGAAGCATGATCAGCATTGCTAAGCTGCCAAAACCATTCTGGGGAGAAACTGTTTGTGCCGCCTGCTACCTGATCAACAGATCACCATCTGTACGTTGAACTTCGAGATTCCGGAGAAAGTGTGGTCTGGTAAGAATCTCTCATATTCTCACCTCAGAATATTCAGATGTTTAGCATTTGCACATGTATCCAAGGAGCTCAGGCAGAAGCTCGATGCAAGGACTACCCCATGCATCTTCATAGGCTATGGATACGAGGAATTTGGATACAGGCTATGGGACCCGAAGAAAATGAAGGTCATCAGAAGCAGAGATGTAGTGTTTCTCGAAGACCAGATAATAGAAGACATTGAAAAGCTCAAGATGCCTTCTAAAACCAGTGCCGACAATACCGATGCAAATCCAGACACAACCCCAGCACTAACACCAGTAGCCACAAATGATGATGGGGTGTAAGACATGCCAGAAGCAGAACCAGAGGAGGAAGGAAGTATTAAGCAGGGGGAGCTGCAGCCTGCTCCATCAGAGGCTTCAGGATCATCCACAGATCCGGATGACAACAGACAACCAAAACCTCCAGTTCGAAGATCTGAACGAGGCCGGATTCCATCAACCAGATACTCAGGATCAGAATACATTCTGATTACTGACGAGTGGGAGCCAGAAACCTTCAACGAAACTGTATCTCATAAAGACAAAGACAAATTGCTGCAGGCAATGCAGGATGAGATGAAATCTTTACAGAAGAACAACACTTATGAGATAATCAAGCTCCCACATGGAATGAAGGCACTGAAGAACAAATGGGTGCTCAAGCTCAAGAAAGATGGCAGCGGTAAAGTGATGAAACACAAAGCTCAGCTAGTGGTCAAATGATTCCTATAGAAAAAAGGGAATTGACTTTGGTGAGATCTTTTCACCGGTGGTAATAACGGCTTCAATCCGAGTCATCCTAGGATTGGTAGCCAGATTGAACTTGGAGCTTGAACAGATGGATGTCAAAACAACATTTCTTCATGGTAATCTGAATGAAGAAATATATATGGAGCAGCCAGAAGAATTCAAGGTTTTAGGAAAAGAAAACCTTATTTGCAAGCTGAAAAAGAGCTTGTACGGGCTCAAGCAAGCCCCGAGGCAGTGGTACAAGAAGTTCGACTCATTCATGGTGGGTCAAGGCTACAAAAGAACTGCAGCAGATCAGTGTGTATACATTCAGAGGTTTCCAGATGGAAATTTCGTTGCTCTTCTACTGTATGTAGATGACATGTTGATTGTTGGACAAGAAGCATCGAAGATCAGCCAGCTGAAGAAGGAACTCTCCAAGGCTTTCGACATGAAAGACTTGGGACCAGCTCAACAGATTTTGGGAATGGAGATTGTTCGTGACAGACAGAACAATAAGTTATGGCTTTCACAGAAGAGGTATATTGAACGGGTAATCAGAAGGTTTGATATACAGAAAGCCAAACCAGTCAGCTTTCTGGTAGCGCACCATTTCAAATTGAGCAAGAGTTCGTGCCCCTCATCCAAGAAAAAGATAGAGGAAATGTCAGCAATACCATATTCTTCAGCTGTTGGGAGCCTAATGTATGCAATGGTTTGTACCAGGCCAGATATTGCACACGCAGTGGGTGTAGTGAGCCGTTTTCTCTCTAACCCTGGAAAACAACACTGAGAGGCAGTCAAATGGATTCTCAGGTACCTCAAGGGTACAATGAAGTTTTGTCTGTGTTACGGGGGAACTGATCCGATCTTGGAAGGCTATATTGATTCAGATATGGCAGGAGATCTTGATGGTAGGAAATCTACATCAGGATTCATCTACATTTTTGCAGGGGGAGCTGTGTCATGGCGGTTAAGATTGCAGAGGTGTATTGCATTATCCACAACAAAGGCTGAGTACATCGCTATAGATGAGGCAGGAAAAGAAATGTTGTGGCTAAAGCGGTTTCTCCTAGAGTTAGGGATCAACCAAACGGAATACAAGATACATTGTGACAGTCAGAGTGCTCTGGACTTGAGCAAAAACTCAATGTATCATTCCCGGACGAAACACATTGATATTCACTATCACTGGATACGCGAGGTGATGGATCAACAACTGCTGAGACTAGTGAAGATCCATACAGATGAGAATCCAGCCGACATGTTGACGAAAGTGGTTACCCGAGACAAGCCAGAGTTGTGCAGAGACATAGCCGGGATAGCTGTCAGATGACGATTGCTTCAAATACAGCTGGAGTGGGAGAATTGTAGAGTCCAGCTTGATTTGTTGTTGATTGCTTTCCAGCTGCATGAAAGATCATCAAAACAGAAGCAACAAAACTACTTTCGGTGCCATGACTGCCAACAAGTAGTGGAATTGATAATGCCATAAATTAAGGAGTGATTTATGGCATGAATTCAGGTATGAACACTGTGCATGCCTTGCCTATAAATTCAGGCATTTCCAGTGATTGTAAATCATCCCAAAGAGAGTTTAAAACACAGAGAGAAAGAGTGAGGTTTTTGTATTAAGTTTCAAGTTGTAAACTTTGTATCTATTCTTGTAGTAATAGAAAAGTAATTTGGTTTTTCCTCAAATCTTTTCTAAAGTGATCAGTGAATCACAACAAAAAGCAGATGAGTCAAAAAAGAAGGCTGAGGAAGAAGCATGAAAGAAGGCCGAGGAAGAAGAGGATATGAAAGAATAAAGTTTACTGATAATATAGTGAAAGAGAATAGTTTTATTGATAAAGAAGGCAAAGGAGGGGATTGTTGATCTTGAATGCTAATTGAGGCTCGTGCACTTGTAAGAATTGGCAATAATTTTGTCTACTTGTGTGGTGCATGTTTATAGGTAATTTGCATTTTACAGAACTATAAACTGTTTGATGTTATTTGAGCAGTTAGATAAATTTCTATCGAATTCTAATGTTATGTTAATGAAAGTTATCTTAATCACATTAGCTTTTAATTTATCTATCAAATTCAAAGCAAGCATTGCTTATGCTAGGGATTTAGGAAATTCAAATAGATCCATTTTTAATAGTTACCCTTGACCGGCGTAAACACACACGTATAACGCAAGCGCACGTATCGTTCAAGTAGTATAAAAATATCGATCCCACGAGGACTTAATTCCTACTGTTGTTATTAATTGTTGAATCTATTTATTTACAAATATCTAATTAAAGGGAGAATGTAATTGATTGCTTGATTGATTTGGTTGATTGTAGATTTGCTAAATAAATAAATAAAAAGATAAAAGAAAATACTAAGGAAAATAAAAGACACAAAGATCTAAGGTTGTGATTTCTTTTAATATCATTTTAAAGATGAAGTGGTTATCTTAAAGTTGGAAATATATTGATCTATTAACCTGGAACACTAAATTATGTGTAAGCCTCTTTCGATGGTCAGACACAAATACCTAGTATAATTCAATTGAACCATATGTCTATGTCAACCAAATTACCTAGATTCATTAAGTTCAAGTTCCAATTATGGCTACCCCCGCCTGACAGGTATATTCCTATCCTGTAAGGAAATCTATTAAAGGGTTATCTATCCTCAAGGAAGATCGTGGGCTATTGAGTCTAAGGTCTTAAACTTAAAATCCATATGTCTAGTTCATTTTAAGTTTACCTAATCAATTTTATTAATGGCCAGTTAATAAAAAGGCTTTAAGGTTAAGACTCAATAAATAAATCTTTAAATTACCCAAACTATAATCTAACCCTTATAAACCAGTGATAGTAAAAGTTATCACAACCCCAAATAACTAACATATAACTAAGGCTAGTAAAAGCTTAAAAGTAAAAGACATAAAGTAAAAACTGAAAAATAAAATAAAATTGCTAAGGTAAAAGGAATTAACTTCTACTAAATACTATTTTAGATTTCTCCCATAATATAATATAAGCTTTGTAAAACATTTCCAACCAGCCATATAGGCGGTAACCTGATTAAGTCAATTAAAAACAACCAGCCATAAAGGCGGAATTAAAATAACCAGCCATAAAGGCGGAATGAAAACAACCAGCCATATAGGCGGAATTAAATTAACCAACCGACCAATCTGGCGGTATCCTTATTAAGTCCAATTAAAAACATTGAATATATTATAATTATGGGAGAATAATCTAAGTAGTAATAGTAAAAGAATTATCTTTCACCATAGTAAAAAGAAGTTACCTCATATAAATAGTAAAAACTGTAAAAAGTAAAAAGTAAATAGTAAGAACTGTAAAAGAAAGTAAAAAGTAAAATATAAATTACTATTATTACAAAACGTAATTAAAATTATTTACAAAACTAAAAAAAACTAAAAACTAAAGAGTTTTAGAGAGAGAAACTCTCTCTTTAGAAGGAATTGAAGAGAGAGGAAGGTACAACAATTTCTGAAATCTCGAGCTCAATTTATAGGCGTCGATGGGGTCTGCGCGTCGCGACGCGCGCTACAGTGACACGTGTCACTTGCTGATTTGTCGGCTAAGATCTTATCTGCTGACGTGGCACTGTTCATGACGTCATTGCTTACGTCATTCTGAGGTGAGATTGTCGGCAGCGTCAGATCGTGACACGTGGCATGGGCGCATTTTAGAAAGGCCGTTGAGATGTTGACACGTGTCCTGGCGCAAGATAGCATAGATGATGATTGTCGGCACCGTTGAGATGATGACACGTGGCAGCGCAAGTTAGCAAGTCTTCTGTGATGGTGACACGTGGCACGGCGCACGTTAGCAAAGTCAAACTTTTCAAATTGTTGACCCGTTGACCATGGCGCATTTTAGCAAAACCGGCGCATGTTGGGCGTCGCGACGCGCAGTGCTCCAGCGTCGCGACGCGCAAAAGATGAAAATATTCTTGTTGACGCATTTTTGTCCGGTTTTTCTCCAAATTGCCTCCAGTGCTGTCCAAACTTTATTTATCTGCAAAATAACAACAAAACACATTAAAACGTTCATAAATCTCGAGAAACAAAACAAAACATTAGGTTAAATGAGTGAGAAATAGTGGTATAAATACCACTCATCAACCCTTTATTTAGTTATTGATTGTGGAAGTTGGACCATCACTTTTGTTTCCACAATTGTATTTAATGTTCATGGGTTTTTCTAAATGAAATAATGAACAAGAACTAGTGACTAAATGAAATAATTAACCTTATTGACAATGGTTAATATGTTAGAATTAATCATCATTTAATGTTTCACTTCTTAATATGATTTTCCTGGCTTTCACATAATGTTTTTGGTACCAAGAATTTATGGATTCTATGAAAGCTCCATGGAGGGATTAACTTTTTGCTATGAAAGCTCCATTTAGCTTTTATAACAACATTCCTTCTTAGAATTTGATTTTCTTGCAAGTAAAATGGCATTTGGCTACTAGCAAAAGCTTTAAGTGGAGGTCAAAGATGAAGGCTAATACATAGAATGGAGTTGGTGAGAGAGTGAATACAGACAACAGAAAAGACAGAAAATGACCTTGAGTCTTTATGGAAGCCACTCAGAAGCAAGTAAGTAATAATTTATTAATGGTGGGGAAGCTTCATAGCCTTGATCAGCAAGCCAAAACACAATTTAAATACCTGTTTTTCACCACACTACCTATACAAGTTCTGTCTGAAAGAGCAAAAGAGCAAAATGGTGACCATGGGAGAATTGTGGGCTACTATAGGTTCAGTCATGGCAAGTCTAATGTTTTTATCAGCCATTTTCAAACAGTACTTCCCTTATCAGCTTTGGAGCTATGTAGAAAAATATAGTCACAGGTCGGTTCGATTTTTGTATCCTTACATTGAAATTACCTTCCATGAATTCTCCGGTGAGCGTCTCCAGCGCAGTGAAGCCTTCTCTGCTATTCAAAACTATCTCAGTACCGCTGCCTCTTTGCATGCTTCAAGGTTTAAGGCTGATGTAGTCAAAGACAGTCGGTCTTTAGTCCTTAGCATGGAAGATAAAGAGGAGGTCACAGACGAGTTTAATGGGATCAAAGTTTGGTGGTCGTTGGGTAAGAATATTCCCAAGACACAATCATTTTCTTATTACCCAGTTACAGATGATAAGAGGTATTACAAGCTCGCCTTCCATAAGCGTCACCGGCAAATCATCACAGAGTCCTATATTAACCATGTGTTGGATGGAGGAAAGGCTATCACAGTGAAGAACAGGCAGAGGAAGTTGTACAGTAACAGTGCTAGCGGTAGCTGGAGATCAACAAAGTGGAGCCATGTATTTTTTGAGCATCCTGCTTCATTTGATACATTGGCAATGGAGACAGAGAAGAAGGAAAAGCTCAAGAAGGACCTCATGAAGTTTAGTAAGGGGAAAGAGTATTATGATAAGATTGGGAAGGCTTGGAAGAGAGGCTATCTCCTTTATGGTCCTCCTGGGACTGGAAAATCAACTATGATTGCTGCCATGGCTAATTTTTTAAACTATGATGTGTATGATCTTGAACTTACCACAGTGAAAGACAACTCAGAGTTGAGGGGTCTTCTAATTGAGACCTCAAGTAAGTCAATCATAGTTATAGAGGATATTGATTGCTCACTTGATCTTACTGGTCAACGAGAGAAGAAAAAGGAGAAAGATGAGAATGAAGAAGAGATGGATCCAATAAAAAAGAAGGCAAAAGAAGAGAGTGAGGGCAAAAAGAGTAAGGTCACTTTATCCGGGCTTTTGAATTTCATTGATGGCCTTTGGTCAGCTTGTGGGGGAGAAAGGATTATCGTTTTCACCACTAACTATGTAGACAAGCTTGATCCGGCTTTGATTAGGAGAGGAAGGATGGATAAGCACATTGAGATGTCCTATTGCAGCTTTGAAGCATTCAAGGTGCTAGCCAAGAACTATTTAGATATTGAATCACATGAACTGTATGCAGAAATAGACAGTTTGTTGGCTGAAACCGATATCACTCCTGCTGATGTTGCGGAGAATTTGATGCCGAAGTCTGACGAGGAAGGTGCAGACTCTTGTTTGAAGAATTTGATTGAAGCTCTTAAGGAGGTGAAGGAGGAGGTGGCAAGGAAGAAAGCTGAGGAAGAAGCACAGTTGAAGGAAGAGAAGGCAAAAAAGAAGGCTGAGGAAGAAGTGCAGTTAAAGGCAGAGAAGGAGGAAGAGAATGTGAAAGTTGATGAAAAAACTTTAGCTAGTTCAGTGAAAGAGAATGGGTGCATTTGTAATGGAAGTGCCAAGAACTAGTAATGATTTGCAAAAATTATTCACACTTCTGTGATGTGGGTATTGTATCTATCATTTTCAGTCTGCAAAATAATTATTTGTTGCATTGTAGTGATTGTTAATAGTGTAAGATGGAGCTGATATGCAGCTAGCTCCTAGATTTGATTTGTGTGCTATCCTAGTAATTCTGTAAATTCTGTTATTATAAATTTGATTATAGCTTGTAATCTCAAATAGTTAAAGTAATCCATTATAGCTTGTGTAAAATTTGGATCCTGATCGTGTTAAAGTAATCCATAAATAAAAATTTGACATGTTTGGGTCCGGATTTCACGTCCATCTCTGTTCATTTATAGGAAATGTGCTAATGGGTACCAACTTTACAGCTAATAGGACCAAACCATGAATGCTCCTGATTAGCCTTTTAAAAATATATATATATATATATTAGAATTTTATTTGTTTTTCCTTACTTGATCCTGATTCAAACTTCATGTAAGCATAGCGTAGGATGTTTGGAAATCTATTATGAATATTGTAATATCTCATATGAAGTCCCCAAGGGGTGTGGCTTAGTGGTGTAGGGTCCAGGATCTCACCTTGAGGTTCTGGGTTCGAATCCAGGGGGTGCACTTCTTGTAAGAGCCTGGGACAGCCGGTGGTTTTACCTGAGCCGCGGCCCAGAATAGGTGGTTTGGTGGCGGGATTTCCATCGTTTCAAAAAAACAAAAAACAAAACAAAAAACAAAAAAAAAAAAAACAAAAAAAAAAGAAAGAGTATAAACTATGAAATTCTCTAACCTAATAGATGTATTTTGAATTGTAAAGTCTAATGATAAATCTATAATGTACGGATGGATATAATTTCATTTCATTCTATTTTTGATTGATTCTAACGAGGACGCGAGGTCAAGACCTGGCCATCAGTTCGATTCGGTTCCAGAATCGAATCGAATCGTCCAGTTCACGGTTCCAGGAAGCTAGAATCGTAACCGAACCGATTCAAAATCAATTCAATTACAATTACAGTTTTTTTGGAACAGGAGTATCAGAAAAAATCAGTTCGTTTATGGTTTAGTCATTTATTTTTGGAAGGAAAAAAAAGGAAAAAATGTGATTTGGTTCCAGTTCCGAACCGAATCGGACCTTAAGGTTACCGAACCAAAATGAATTTTGGTTCGGTTTCGATTTTGGAACCAAAACCGGATGGAACCGAAATCTTAATGTTCCATCTGATTCGGTTTCGATTCCGAACTAAAATTTTGACCGGATATAGCGAGGTTCTTAAGGGGAAAATAATGTAATCTCTCGTATCGTCGGCGAGAAGGATCCATAATTAATGTATAAACTACGAGCTCCCCTAACCTCATAGATGTGTTTTGGGTTGCATAACCCAATAACAAATCTATGAATTATATGCCGAAAATGAACAATATTTACTTGGTTGGTGGCCACGGGCCATTACAAATATGCCAAACTTTAGCTCAATTATTATTTTTTTAAGCATAGCAACTAGCAATTATGGTGATCATGGGACAAAACTCTAGCAACTTGACTGTTTTGTTTCTACAATGTTGAAATAATACAGCTTCGGCAAGCTTGGTACTTTTTCGAAAAAATATTCTTGCAAATTGGTGTGTTTGTTCTCTCCTTACTTTGAAATTACATTCTATGAATTATCCAGCAGCAGGCTTATTCTACTAGTGAAAAAGTAGGGATAACGTTACGTACATCATGATCTTTTTCAGATTCTATTTATATATAGTCGAAGTTTTTTTAGGTATATTTCTTTAACAATTGATCCAATCTTAAGAAAATAATCATATTCTTTCATGGGGTCATATATGCAAAGTGTTAGGATATAGTTTGGTTGAAACTTATACAAGACGTAAAAGACTTTTTATGATATTTATATTTCCGAATTTATATATAAAAACTGAAAAATCATCTCCCATTTCAAGCTATTCATGTCACCTCCCTTATATTTGAAAATGTCCACTTGAGCACATGAGTCATTTCATCTCTACTAGTTATCATTCATTAGTTATTAATGTTTAGTTTTGGATGTGTAATTTAAATGATTTATAATTTATTGTTGTTGATGATATATGCTGAAAAATTAAATTATTTCTATATTTTTATTATTTAATAACCACTCATCATAATATTATATTTTTGCCCCCAAAGAGTGTGGCTTGGTGGTGAAGGGTCCAGAATCTCACTTTGAGGTTCTGGGTTCGAATCCAGGGAATGCAACTTCTTATAAGAGCCTGGGGCAGTCGGGAGTTTTACCTGCGCCGCGGCCCAGAATGGGTGGTTTGGTGGCGGGGTTTCTAACGATTTCAAAAAAAAAAAATAATATATATTATATTTTGATATTTCACCAATACATCGATTTAAATGACGACATCACTAAAAAAATTCCAAAAACACTCCATAATATCTTATTCATTAAGATAAACTTGTTATGCATGGAAATGATAAAAAAAAATAATTATTGATGATTTTGAAAATAATTTATTTTCGATTATCAACTTTCCAGATTCTAACTTCTTACATTCTTCATTTTAAATATTTTATTTAATGTTTATTAGTGGAGGTTTAAGAGTCGGAGATTATACTAAGCTAATTATACAAGTATTTCTAACCTAGGCCTTAGCTAAATCTATACTCGCACTAAGATTTCGTTCCTTATTAATAAAAAATTATAAAGTGGATTATGCTAAAAAAATATATTTGTTAAATTGAGAGAATGTTAAAGGTACGAACTTATTTAATCTCATTTTTGTATATCAACCATATCTATTCACAATATAACAAGTTATCAGGTAATACTTTTTAAGAGCCGGCCATGAAATGAAAATTAACAACAATGTTGCATCTTGCCAACACACAAAGTCCTTGGCTCAAGGAGCCGACTCAAGAATCAAGATCATTTGCTTAGTGAAAATTTTCCAAAATAACTTACAATCAAATATTCAAAGCACTAATTAAGAACTTAAAAAAAATTAAATAGTCGTCTTCTTCGAAATGTTTTACCTGCGCCGCGGCCCAGAAGTGGTTTGGTGGCGGGGTTTCCATCGTTTCAAAAAAAAAAAAAAAAAAATCATACAAGTTCACTGAAAATTCTAAATATGGCCTGCCTCTCTTCTTGTGTAGAATCAAATTGAAAATCATATGCTTCAAACAAGGCTGCTGCTTTCTTGCAGAGCTAGCTAGCAAATTTGTATATGTCTTGTCTTGAATAAATAAAATTGTTTTTAAAACTTAAGAATCAATCCTCTAAACAAGAACTCAACTCTAAGTTTGAATAAATATGAATTTTTCTCAAATCGGAATGTAAATATCTGAATGACAGGTGTTTTTGTAAGTTATTTGGTTTTCTAAATGAAAAATATCTGAAATATAATATTTTAATATTTATATCTTTATAATTAGAAGTAATATATATTTGTTATAGATTTTATAAGTTAAATAATTAGAAAACACAATTAACATATTAGTCATATATATAAATATTTACATATTAATTGATGACAACACCCTAACACTTTAATTAAAAAAATAACTAACTTATTTTATTGATATATATATATATAATATTATTTATAGTTAAAAAAATTTTTTAAAAAAAATTATCTATATAAAAACAATCATATAATAAAATTATATTTAACAATAATTAGAAAAGTAATAAATTAAATGGCCTTTAGTCATTGGAGGGAGGACTAGATGAGTCTTCGGTTCAAGTAAGTTTTTTTTTTTCTTTATTTTAATTATAGCTCTTATGATAGTTAGCATGTTTAGGTTTATGTTCTTTGCATGTTTTATGAGTTTTTATGCTTAGAATATATAGTAACATGCCTAGACTTTTAGAATAATCAAAACAAATGGGTCTTGGGCAAAGGGATATTGGCATCATAATTTTTAATTTTCCGCTGCGCACTCGCGGCCGCTTCCCAACAGTGGTATCAGAGCGCCGTTTTTGTTTTGATTAGTTCTCTCTCATTTGAACTCGAAATTGGGTGTGTAAAAGTTCGTTGGAAAGCTAACACCCTGAAATTACTTTTAGGCACAAGTTTTGCATGATTTGGTTAAGATTTGAATTGTGAAATTATATTTAAAGTTCACGCATCTGTAAAAAATGTGAATAGTAAATTTATTTGATTAAAATAAAATACAATATCATAATTAAATATTAATCAAAGTTATTTAATGCCTAAAATAATTCCAACATATTAAAACTCATATGCTTGATGATTCTATGTATGATTAGAATTGGCAAGATTATTTTAGGGTGCAAGCATCTAGAGACTTTCTAAGGAAATATAGAGTGTATTGCTTATCCCATAGCTAAGTAATTATTCCGTGATGAACTTAGAGATTTATTACCTTTAAGGCTAATAAATATAAATCACTTGTTTATAATAAAAGACATTATAAAATATACAAGTGGGGTGGGACCAATGCGTTAATAAAACTTTCCAAACTAAAGTTAATTTAACCAAATGTATTACTAGAGTTAGATAATGATTTGGTGTCTTCCTTCACTCACTACCTTTTTATAGCCAAAAGGAAAAGTTGTGAAGACATCTAGATAATCATTTACTCAAAGCTTACCTTTAAAGCATATTTAAAGTGTTGGACTAATTTGGAGGATCTATTGTTTATTCCTGTCACCAAGGCAATAAGATCCTAAGAGGTAAGGGTATTTAAGAGAGTTCACTCTACCTTCCCTCTGGGGAATTTTCAATGGAGGAATCCATTCGACAGTTATTCACTTAAACTTGCTAAAATCCTCAATAATAATTTAAGTCTAAAATTTTCCTCCCATTGTAAAGTATAAACCCAAATGGCTTAAACCGTATTGGCAGGACTAGGCTTTACCAGACTGACCAATACCAATTTTCCATAAATCGTACTATTGACAATTGTTTGACTTTTCTGAGTCATAAGACGCATCGACCCTTAGGCATGGTCTTATAACTTAGTGGCAAAAATTGGGTGTCCACAAGGACTAGCATAAGCTATGACATGTTTGATTGCCCAACCCAATGATCAAGGAATTGTGATTTATATCATAAATTGATTGAGAACCTACCTAATTATCGTATTTTATAACGATCAGCCCTAGTCGGAGTTGTGAAATGATGATAATGGGATCCTTGCCGACAAGAAATCCATCATATTGGGGTTGATACGATTTGTTTAAAATTTTAAAAATAATTGAGTGAGAGTAACTTCATAATATTAAAAGCCCATATTATTATGAAACATTAATGAAAACATATTCCTAATTTTAACATTCTCTCTTAACAAGTGGGTTAAAATATTTCACAAACATTCAAATGGCAAACAGAATATCACTTCGTTCCATCCTTGATGAGCATAAGCTCAAATGGGACAACTACAATGACTGGTTTAGAAACCTTAAAATTGTCTTACGATAAGAAAATATTTTTTATGTTCTTAAAAGACCATTTCCCTCTGAACCCACAGAAAATGCTGACCAAAATATATTTGATGCTTGGAAGAAACACGTCGATGATGATGAGCAAGCAATTTGCATAATACTTGACTCTATGTCGGACGAACTTCAGAAAGCTCACGAATATATGGATGCTCAAACCATCATCTTTCACTTGAAAGAGTTGTATGCAACTTCCGTTCATACCGTGAGATTCCAAGTGTCATGTGCCTTATTCCAAACAAGGTATAAGAAAGGATCTGTTAGTGGACATGTGCTTAAGATGATTGGCCATGAAAAATTAGCCAACCTCGGGTTAATCATGGATCATAAGATAGGTCACGATCTAACTCTTCAGTCCTTACCAAAAGACTTTTCTAACTTTATTGTGCAGTTTCATATATCTAATAAAGAAGCTACTTTAGCATAATTACACAATCTGATAAAGCAAACAGAGAATGACTTGAAACCGGAGCTTAAAACCTCTGTCATGCTTACGGGTACGAACCTGAAGCCACGAGGCCCAAAGAAAAATAAGGGCAAGGCCAAGGCTCCACATCACCTAAAGCCCAATGGTAAGGTGGAGAAGAAAAAGGGAAATGAGAAATGTTTCTTTTGTGGAAAGAATGGTCATTGGAAGAAAGACTGCAGATCCTTGAAAGTTAAGGAAGCTAGGGAAGCCTAAGAGGCCAAGAAGCCTAATACTTCAGGTATGTTGTATATGATTGAACTATATTCTCAAAACTCTGAACCTTCTACTTGGGTGCTTGACACCGGTTGTGAGACTCACTTGTGTAACAATGTGCAGGGCCTGAGAAACAATAGTAGAGACTCCGTCATTGGGAGGTTGACTTACGAATGGGTAATGGAGCAAAACTGGTTGCATTGTGTGTAGAGACTTATTCATTAGTTTTGCCGAATGGTTTAGTTTTAGACTTAGAAGATTGTGTTTATGTACATTCTCTAGTAAAGAACATCATTTCAATTTCTTTTTTATGTAATAAAAGCTTTTCATGCCTAATACATTGTAATGAATGTTCTATTTATTTCAATGAAATAAAATATGGAGATGGTATTTTGAATAATGATATTTATGTCTTACAAACTAACAAAAAATGTTCAACCTCTAATATATACAACGTTAACTCGAATAATCTCAATGAATCACTTCTATGGCACCGTCGCTTAGGTCATATCAATGAAACAAGATTAACTAATCTACATAAGGATGAATATTTCAGACCCTTCAAATATGAACCTTATGGAACTTGTGAGTCTTGTTTACTTGGTAAAATGGCCAAATTACCCTTCAAAGGTAAATGACAGCGTGCAGCGGAGACATTAGAACCCATACACTCTGATGTATGCGGACCAATGTCAGTCACCGCTAGAGGTGGATTCTCATACTTCATTACCTTTATCGATGATCACTCGCGATATGGGTATGTGTACCTTATGCGGTACAAATCTGAAGCCTTTGAGAAATTCAAAGACTTCAAAGCTGAAGTAGAAAACCAACTTAATAAAAATATTAAGTCACTAAGGTCTGACCGAGGTGGTGAATACTTAAGCGGCGCATTTCAAGATTACTTTAGAGAAAATGGTACTGTTTCCAAGTGGACTCCTCCGGGAACTCCACAGCATAATGGGGTCTCCGAAATGAGAAATCGGACATTATTAGATATGATCCGATCAATGATGCCAGACACGGATCTACCTCTTTCATTTTGGGGTATTGCTTTAGAAACTCCTACACTACTACTAAACCAAGTTCCTTCCAAGACTGTTAGTCAAACACCATATGAGTTATGGTCTGGGAAACGTCTTAGTCTTAGTTATCTAAGATTTTAGGGATGTGACGCATATGTTAAGCTCACACAAACTAACAAATTGGATGATAGGACAGTTAAATGTAAGTTTGTAGGATATACCTTGAACTCAAGAGCATACGTGTTATACGTCCCAAATGAACAAAGAACATTTGTCTCACGAAATGCTAAATTTCTAGAGAATGAATTCCTTCTCAAGAAATATAGTGGGAGTAGACTTGACCTCGATGAGGTACGAGAAGAACAAATTAACATAGAACTAAACCTCAGGCCCCTCAAAAGGGCAGCGACGGAACAACCACAAGGTTATGAACTTAAAAGGTATGGTAGGGAAAGATATGAGCCTGAAAGATATGGTTTCCATATTGATAAAGAACATGTTCAGGTCATTGATAATGACGATCCCACCAGTTATGACGAAGCAATGCGTGACATTGATTCAGTCAAGTGGCTTCAGGCCATGAAATCTGAAATAGACTCTATGTATCAGAATCAAGTCTGGGACTTGGTGGATGCACCTGAAGGGATAAAACTCATAGGCTGCAAGTGGATTTACAAGCGTAAAACTGATGCAGAAGGCAACATCCAAACTTGTAAGGCTAGGTTGGTGGCAAAAGGTTATAGACAAATCCAAGGAATTGACTATGACGAAACCTTCTCGCATTTTGCAATGATAAAGTCCATTCGAATTTTACTGGCACTAGTTGCACACTTTGATTATGAGATTTGGTAGATGGATGTCAAAACAGCTTTCCTTAATGGGAACCTCGTAGAGGAAGTCTATATGACATAATCTGAGGGGTTTGCATCTAAGGATGATCATAATAAAGTATGCAAGCTTAAACGATCCATTTATGGACTCAAGCAAGCCTCCAGAAGTTGGAATATACGATTTGATGAGACAATCAAAGAATTTGACTTCATCAAAAATGTAGACGAGTCTTGTGTTTACATGAAAAGTAGTGGGAGTGCTGTTATATTTCTTGTATTAAATGTCGATGACATATTAATCATCGGGAATGATATTCCCATGATGCAAGCCACCAAGCAATTATTATCTCAGAATTTCTCCATGAAAGATTTGGGAGAAGCAGCCTACATCCTCGGCATTAAGATCTATCGTAATAGATCTAAGAGGTTGTTAGGACTTTCTCAATCTACGTACATAGATAAAGTTTTGAAAAGATTCAAAATGGAAGATTCCAAAAGAGGTAATTTACCTACTTGTCATGGAATCAAATTATCTAAGGAGCAATGTCCACATACTCCTTCAGATAGAGAGCGTATGAGTATGATCCTTTATGCTTCAGCAATAGGATCGATCATGTACGCCATGCTATGTACAAGACCTGATGTCTCTTATGCTCTTAGTATAACGAGCAGGTATCAGGCAAATCCTTGTGAGCAACAGTGGGCAATTGTCAAAATAATCCTCAAGTATTTGAGAAGAACTAAGGATGTGTTTTTGACATACGGAGATTGTTATGAGATTAAAGTCATTGGTTATTGTGATGCGAGCTTTCAGACCGATATGGATGACAGCAGATCGCAAACATGATATCTGTTTACTATGAATGGCGGAGTTGTCAATTGGAGAAGTTCAAAGCAGTCAACTATAGCGGACTCCACCACCGAAGCCGATTATATTGCAGCATCTGAGACAGCTAAATAAGCAGTCTGGATAAAGAAGTTTAT